>JAMKPZ010001214.1:0-44058 GCA_024699675.1 Amphibolis antarctica
TGATAATGTGGTCGATGGTGGACGACGATAAGTTCCACTGTATATCGCGATAACATGCACTGCACGTCTTCGCCCAATCGAAAGCAACCGCCAACTTTTGATGGTTTAAAATATTCTTTTAATTTAATTTAATCATCTTATAATAAAAATAACTTTTTTATATACATATACGTGCAGAGTGAGATAAGCTGATAAGGAATGTAACAGTATTTATAATAAAAAATATTATAAATGTCAATCATCATCATTATCAGGATTCTCGCGTGAACGCATTGAAGGTATATTTATTTAATGGGTAGAATTAAGTAGGATGACGTGGAATTTATATTTTTTAAGAAATTATATGATTTATAATTTAAATATTTTTATATAATTTTTTAATATATAATATTAAAATTATTTAAATAATAATAATAAAAGTACATAACGAAAAATTAGTAAACAAACTGGATCTAGAAATATCTGAAAAGAACTTCGACAAGTTTCGAGCATTAAAAAAATTAAAATTAAAAATAATAAAATTAAATATGAACTTAAATGGTAAAATTAATTCTTTTATATAATCTTAAAATTAGTTCCCATGTCATTATCAAATTGCTATAATTTGATTATATTAAATATAAGATAATTAATGACGAACCAAACAAAATCTTATAATTTTTTCGTTGGAATCGAATCCAAAAGATCGATCTTCTCACGCAATCATTAAAAAAAAAAAGAGAAATGTTATAATTAAAATATTAACTCGTCGCTAAATCCAACCTCGCTTAAATAAATTTATAAAGTTTTTAAAACGACAGTGATTTTTGTACCTACCAAACTTTAGGCATCGATGATAATTTTTAAAATCATTGCATTTTTGTCAGCTCGAATTACCGCAATTGATTAGATTATTAACCTTTCAAAAATACAATACTTAAATCCAACGGTCGGTAAGTCGCTTTAGTAGAGATCGGTAATAATATTTATTAAATAAATTTTATATTTTTTATTATTTATCAAATATCACAATTTAAAAAAAATACTATTATCGTAATTTTCAAAAAAATATCATCATCGTATTAATATAATAAATATTATTCATTATTCTATTACATATTTTATTTATTATTCGTAAGTTGAAAAAATATTATCATCACATTATTATTATTATTATTATAAATAATATATATTATCTTTTTATTTATTTTATTTATTATTTATTACAATTTAAAAAAATATTTTACTTGAATAAGTTTTTAAAATTGTAGACGCAAGGCGTATATCCTTACCGCCCACATCCTGTTCGTCACGTTCGGTATGCCACTTCGATTTGTTATTTTTTTTGTAATTATTGTATTAAAATAATTTTAGTAATTTTTTTAGATATTGAGAAGTCTCTAGAATATTATTTTAGTGATTTAAATTTTTTTATAGGAAAAGTTACGTTTCTTATTTTGTAAATATGAACTGCAAGACATTATCAAACAGAAAAACATGACCCTGCAATTAATTGTACCGATATTATTTTCTTAAAACAAATTGTCAATATTATTAATATTTTAACGTTTTTTGATACCTTTATTTCTTGGTAATCTTGATAAATAAATAAAAGTCAACTGGAATTGGGAAATCAGTTATTTTTCCTTGAATATAAAAATTTCAGTAAAAACTGAAAATTTGAAATTTTGGCATTTTGCCTTTCGATTCTCATCTCACGGACGAACAGTGGTGGTGCGTCGCAAAGTGATTATTCAGTAAAAAATATTATTTTCATTGTAATAAGAAAGTATGTGACTTTTTTACGATACTATTATTTTTTGTAACGTTGTAAAAAAATTTATAATATTATAAGAATTATAAATTTTTTAAAAAAATATCGTAATATTGTAAAAACATTCTCATTGGAGTAAAAAATTGTATACATTTTTGTAATATATTATAAAAAAATTATTAACATCAAAGGTTAAAAGGGAAAAGAAAAGTATATTATTTTTTGTAATATTATAAAAAATGATAAAAAGTTATTTAAAAATGTTGTAATATGTAAAAAAGTCGTCATTGTAATGTAAAAAATAAAAAACAAATCTTAAAAAATGTTAAATGTTAACAACAAAGTTTGTTAAAAAATTTCTGCCCTTTTTTGTAATGTTGTAAAAATATTGTAACGTTATAAATAATGACAACAGAGTTTTTAAAAGATTATTGTAACATTGTAAAAATATTATTACGTTGTAAAAGATATTTGTAATATCGTAAAAAATATTTGTAACATTATTAAAAATGACGTATATCAAAATTTAACAATAAAAAATTTAATGAATAATTTTATCTCAGAGTTACAATTACACGATACATGCATTTTTTTTACGTTTTTTAAAATAAAAATTATCAAATACCGCGCAATACGAAAAAAATAGATCTCAACTCTACCTAATCAAACAAGGCCTACGTATCAATCGTGATTTTGTTTTAGGAGTATGTTTGTTTATATTTGCTTTTACCTTCAGTGTGAATTGAAAATTTTAATTTTTTTAAAAAAATACTATTTTAATAAATAAATAAACGTAATTCTTAAACTATCATTACTTATTTTAAAGTGCTACTATAATATCATTTTAAAAATTAAAAATTATGTTATAACGTATTCGAAGAATCATGTCGCATCGATCGCTAGCTTAGCTGTCAATTCATGAAAGTTGTTTTCAAAATTTTCTACCATATCTTAAGAAATAGTGAATATTGTTTTTGCCAATGCTTATCTCACGGAGACCTACATTTTCACCTTGATTTTCTTTTTTATTATTCATTTAGCTTAACTTTAGATCAATATTCTTACAGGTGGCAAACGTGTTGACTTGTTGAAAAAAGTTTCAGTTCAATTTTAATTTTTAATTTTTATTATTTAAATTATTATGTAATTTTAATTTTATTTATAAAATCAATTCTAGTTTCAGTTCAATCTATCTAATTTTTAGAGTTAAAAAAATTATCTTTAAATACACCAATTTTCACTACCACTGGCTTTATATCGACATGATAAAAAAGGAACTAATCTTTATACTTGCTTATTTGTTATATTGAACAATCTCTATTTATTTTGTGTGCATTGGTTTTCTTCCAAGGCATGTTTCGTTTAATCTAATCAATTAATCATAATTCTTTAAAAATTTAAGGTTGAAAATGAGCTTGGATGGCGTAGATTGACACACATTTTTATATTTAAGGTCTATTTGCATTTACAAAAATAACCTCAAAAAATTATTATCAAAAACAGTTAGATCAAGTCAAGTAATATATGCAGTAGATTGACCTGGGAAAAATGTGGTACAAGATTCGTAATTTATCGAGAAAATTCTATTTAATTATTGTCAAATCAAATATTATGCAGATAACTTTTCTAATGTAATCCTGTTTATTACCGTAGATACACGTGAAAACGAAACCAATCGTATAAATTTTAATACTAAACGATTGCGAAGACACGTGGAAAATTTCACACAAAATTACATAAATATTGGTCCGATGATTTGAAGGTCATAAAATTCTGCAATTGTTGACTTATTGTTAAAATTTGACCATTGGCTTTCGGATAAAAAATAGCAATAAATATTATTTAGATTAAGCTTAAAATTCAACCACACTCATTATAGAAAAAATATTTAATACATGCTAATTATTAAATGTTTTTTCTTCCAAGACAAATGATATTAAAATGACAAAAAGAATTTTGATTGTAATAATAAAAGATTAAATTTTTTATGACATCACAATATTAAATTGTAATATTCCATTATTTTGATTTCAAGAATACTTCGTATAAATTGTTACGTATTATTATTATTATTATACAAGTCATTTAATATATTATAAAACTTAATTTTAATTTTTTATTACTCTAAATTCTACACTTTCTACTTGATTTTGAAAATTAAAACGAAAACTATAGAAAAGTATTCACTTTTGATAAATTTTTGTTTTTTTGGCATTTTACTTTCAAATTTTTAATTTAATTATAATTTTTTCCATAGTTAAGTTTAAATTATTTGTATTATTTATTTTTTGGTATTTTTTTAAAATAAACTATTTCAGGAAAAAATGTTTCCGCAACAAGTACACCAGTGCAGCAACAACCACCAGACAACCGGCATGGACCGGTACGATGCACGTCTGCGTTAATAATTAATCATTACATGATTAAGTGGAAGATATTTGTAACGGGGACGGTTAGGGGTTTTCTCGGCAAATGGCTATTGGTTTCGTTGTTTTTGATATTTTTATCTGGTGAGTTAAATTTTACAATTTATAATAAAATATATGATTTATAATAAATAAATAATAATAATAATTTAATTTTATAAATTATAAATAATGTAAAAATTATTTAATAAATATATTATAAAATATAATAAAAAAATATAATTATATAATATCAAGATACAATACAGTCCATGCTTCCGTGAGTTATTAAAGCCCAGATTTGGCACCTGGTGCTTCTCACGTCCCATCTGCAACTTTCGCTGCAGTTCTCTCTCTCTCTCTCTCTCTCTCTCTCTCTCTCTCTCTCTCTGGCGCACTCCGTCCAACTGATCCCAAGAAGCGAAAGCTTGAGCACTCTCGTTTTTCTCACCGGCGGACCGCGGTAGAAGTCACCGATCTGGTATGAAAGCGGCTTTGCCGTCTTCATCTGAAGTGCGTAGCTGTTTTTTGTTCGAAATCGGTTCGACAAGGACGTGATCGCTTCATGTTTTCCGTGTTGATTTGAATTTGTGTTCGCAGGGTGAGGGAAGAAGTAGTGGAGTTGATTTCTGGGAGATTTGTGATCTGCTATTTTGTTCCCGGTGCTGGATTTTGGTTTTCTAATTTATCACATGAGATTTAGATGCGAAGCTTCATCACTGTAACCGTGGTATCAAATGTTCCGTAAGAACCAGTCGGCTTTGTCCTGTAGATATCTGTTCCTTCTCTGGCTTTTCTTTTTAAAGCGATAGAAAACGACGGGTTCTTTGACTCCGTATTTTTGGTTATTTCTCTTCCAAAAGAAGAGTGAGAAGAAGAACAGGTGGAAGCAGGACAAATTTTGGAAGCGTGGAAGAAAAAAAGAGAGGGATAAAAAGAGAAGACTTGTTTTGTTTTCCTCTTCTATTTTTAGTTTGGGATAGTTTATAAGGGTGGGTTGGACTACCGAGGCGGAGTGGTCAAGTGCTTGTCATGTTCGATCTCAATCTCGTGTCCGGCATCGACGAGAATGGAGCGGCCATGGCCACCCTAGGTTCCATGCTTGATTCTGGCTCCTCCGCTTCCTTGGTTCTTAACGCGGAGGGGTCTATTAATGGATTTGATGAAGACTCGTCCTCTACTCATGGTGGCAGTGGCACTGGCACTGGCACTGGTGGAGGTGGTTCAGCTTTCAGATTTGATATTTTCAAGAAGGGGGGCGATGATGAAGGGGACTATGACCAAGGAGATTTTGCTGATAGCTCCAGCAATGGATCCTCGAAACTGATAGGTTTTGTCACAAGGGATCTGCTTCCCCTGGCTGCCGTCGGTTCTGAAGGTGTTACGGGCGTCGGTAGTCAGGGTGGGGTTCGATTGGCGTCTTTGGTTTCTTCGTCATCTTTTCCCAGGCCACAATTGATCGATCTCAGCTTCAGCCAGGCTGATGTTGCTACTAGAACCGATGTTAGGGTGTTGCAGCAACATCGCCAGCAAGTGAAGAAGAGTAGGCGTGGGCCACGGTCTAGGAGTTCACAATACCGTGGCGTCACCTTTTATAGGAGAACAGGCAGATGGGAGTCCCATATTTGGTAAGTCGGATCAACAAAGCTGATCTCAGCTTCCCTTGAATCTCGAATCCCCTCTTGACACGAGTTTTTCTTTTATGCAGGGATTGTGGAAAACAAGTTTATCTTGGTAGGAATACATTACAATTTTGTAGATTTAATGATTTCTCTCTTTTGTATTTATTGATGCTCCTCTTTGTTGCTAATTGATTGAATTTTTCTAGGTGGATTTGACACTGCTCATGCAGCAGCAAGGTTCAAGTTCTACTTGATTTGTGTATTTCACCGTTTTGCTTTTGTCTAGAAAATTGACTTGGAAATATTTATGTTGTGATAGAGCATATGACCGAGCTGCAATCAAGTTTAGAGGAATTGATGCTGACATCAATTTTAGTCTTAGTGATTATGATGAAGATCTCAATCAGGTTGTTACATGTGTTATTTTTATTATACAATTTACCCACTATCTACTTTCATAAGCTAAAAATGGACACCTGTAATTGTCTTTACAGATGAGAAATCTTACCAAAGAGGAATTTGTGCACATACTTCGTCGTCAAAGCACAGGATTCTCAAGAGGGAGTTCAAAATACAGAGGGGTGACTTTACACAAATGTGGTCGTTGGGAAGCACGGATGGGCCAGTTTCTTGGGAAGAAGTAAGAAAGATGCCCAGATACCTTTATAAGCACCAGATATTTTTTGTTTTGATTTTTTGATAGTGCATGTTATTGTGACATGTTTCCATGTGTGAAGTTTAATTTGGTCTTAAGCTACTAACATAGTTCCTTTCTGTTTTTATCAAAAATATTCATAGACATCTAGTATAGATGAATAAAAGACTATCATGTCCTCTTTGCAATTTTTTAAACATAAAAACTCTAGAGCTGTAAAGTTAGGCTGTTAGAATATGGTGTTTCTATGCAGGAATGTTTGTGTTGGCTTGTTCCTTGCTATCTTTATCAAAAATATTCAGACATGAAGTATAGATGAGTAAAATATTATAATATATCCTCTTCTCAATTTTTATAATGTATAACTCCAAGTGATGCAAGGTTAAGCTGTTAGAATTTGATGTTTCCATGCAGGTATGTTTATCTTGGCTTGTTCGATAGTGAAGTAGAAGCTGCAAGGTTCTTCTGATCACAGATATTTGTTCCTTTCCCTATATTGAATTTGAACATCTTAATTTGAATGATATTGTCCTTAAGGCTATGTATCTAAAAATAAACATTATTTTCTACTTCAGGGCTTATGACAAGGCTGCCATCCGTTGCAATGGAAAGGAGGCTGTAACTAATTTTGAACCAAGTATATATGAAGGAGAACTTTCATATGATATGGATAATGAGAGTAAGTAACATAATCTTCAAACTAAAGAAATATAATTGAACCTTTGAGGAACTAACGTGAGCAATTATTTTCCTTCTTTTGACAGCTAGTTCTCGCAACCTTGATTTGAGCCTGAGGCTGTCTCAACCAATTTCCCTCAGGTCAGAGGCTGATGGCAATCTAACTGCCATCACATTCCGTTCTGGCCCATTTGAAACATCAGAACCTGTGAAGGCTCAGGTAATGAACATGGCTTTACTTTTTTACTTTCCCTTAAAATCTCACTGTGAAATTTGACAATTTTGAAAAATCCAATGAATATCTTCCTCTTTTGGCAAGATGTTTGCAATTAGAAGTGCTATCATCATAGGATTCTAGTATAGATGACATTCTTCATTACACACAAACTTGGATATAGATTTAAATGTACCAAAAGAAGTAAAATATGAAATACTTTGTATTTACTTTGGTTTATTTCCGTAAAACTATTCATGAAATTTGAACACATCTTGGAGCTAGGATACTCGCTTAAATACATAGAATGACACTTAATACAAACTATCTTTTAGTTTCAGTTTCTACTGCAATTTATAACCATCGATAAAACATGTATACATTTGCTACAAGAAGAAAAGGTTTCCATTAGGGACACCGTACAGTTTGCTTTAAAAGAGACTGTTCTGATTTTGTATAAGTGAGAGATATTTGATGCTATATTAGGTCTGTTTTTGCTTTAATTATATAATAAAGGCATGTATTTATATTTTGTTATGTTATAATTTAATTCTTTGCAGAAGAATGATGCCACTTCTTCCTTAGTAACTGGACGACCGTATTTTATGACAACACCCAAGCATCCTCCTGCACGGGACATGCCAAATACAGGAGCCTTTCCTGATTCTGGGGTAACGTCTATTTCTGTTTTTAGCTAAAATTTCTGTTTCTTTTAAATTATTTTTATATTCATATGTAGAAATTGCAGTAGGAAGCAAAATGGACCCATCATTGCATGGAACCTCTCGTGCCAATCTAACAGCATAAATACCTGTACTTTAGGAAAGGGGCTCATATTTTTATACCATTCTTTCTTTACAGTGAGCCTTTTTTAATTCTTCAAAGAAAATGTAACAAAACCTTTTCCCTCTGAATCAAATTGCTAGATTCATCACGATGATGATTCTTTGGAATCCCTTCATGTTGAATTGCTGATTTGTAGTTTAATTCTTTCAAAGCTCTTTGATAAATTGTTAGAATGAACTTTTTATACAACAATCAATGTTTTATTCGTACTATATGGGGTCAACCACATGGATCATTTTTCTCCATTTTGTTCTATTCATAATTTGATATTCCATTAAACTTATAATTTTAAATCTTTTTGCCTATTTCTAACCAAGCAACTTTTGGTCTTTTCTGTTTCTTTTAATTTCACCTACATTATTAATTAATTTCTCATCCTTAGGGGTATAATTATAACCTTCTATGCATTTGGCCAAATCATGTAAGATGATTCTCTTATTTTTATCTTCATTTGATGCAACTCCTACATTATTCTAAATGAAATCATTTTTCAACTTATCTTTTAATGCATTACAATTCATTCATGTAACATATTGATATTTGCATGTCTGCAACACCAACTTTATAGTTATGTTCATATTTAGCAACTCAACAGTTTGCATCATAAAGTATAGCTGGCAGATAGATGTTATGTAAAAATTTTCTACAAGGTATGGTTGGTTGATTGTAATTCACGTGTAATACAATGTAATTAAATTACATTTATCGATTATATTACAATATTTGAATTTTCGAAATTTCATTATAAGAAACTAAGCTCTTTAACATATCACAACTAACGAAAATTAAGTTTAAATGGTAAAATTTATTCTTTATATAATCTTCTAATCAATTTGTATTTGATTACATTACAAGTAAACTTACAAATAACCAAATGGGGCTTTAATTTTAAGGGTAATGTTTATCTCATAACGCTCCATATCTATTTCTCTACTTTATCTTTAATTCTGTAAACAACATCTTCTATGATTTATTTATTTTTATTTATCATAATTCCTAAATACCTGAAATTTTTACTTTTAGGAATTTTTTGTCCATCCAATTTTATGTTTTCATTGTTGTACCCTATCATCGTTAAACTTACAATTCTTGTATTTTCTTTGAACTATTGAAGTCTAAATCTCTTGAATTTTAAGGTATCCCTCCACGATTCTAATTTAAAATCGACTCCTACAATACTTTTATAACTAAAATTATGTTATCAGAAAATAACAAGGTTAAAGTATCCCTCTTTGAATTTTTTTGGTTATTGCAGTCATAATCAAGAGAAACAGGTAATTAGGGTAAAAAATGTTCAATAGTTTTTCATCAACTTTTTCTTTTGGGTTTGGATCTTTAATTTCATACCTCTTCCATCATAGTCATCTAATTTGTTTCTGGAAACTACTTGTGTTTTACAATAAACACTGAAACTTTCGCAAGCACTGAAGCTCATCCGAGTGCTTGTATTGTTCTGCAAATGAAAATTTCATATTTTTATCAATTTATTCTGACCATTTTTTGTACTTTATTGCGATAAGTGTTTGGTATTCTTGATTATAAGAATATTTTTCTCCCTTCCACCTATTTGTTCCCTTAGTATGTTCCTCGTGATATTTCGCGTGGATCTTGAGGGGAAAGGGCCATTATTACAATTTTTATTACATTTGTTCGGTAATCACCGAATATCTTATTATGATCGTTAATGGTGCCATATTGGTCTTGGGTAATAAGCAGGATAGGGCATTTAGCAAGATGCCCGAGACGTATCTACCGTCTCTCTCTGATTGGGCTCGGCAAATGCATGGTGCTCCGCTGCCGCTGTTTTCTTCTGCAGCATCATCAGGATTCTCTGCTACCGTTACAGCCGCCCGTCCTACACAACCACCTGCTCCCGGCCAACTTTCCAAGTTCCGTCTTTGAAGGGGATGCAAATAAATAAAAGTCGATTAGTTCTAATCGCAAGATTCCTTGGATGACGTGATGCAAATGAAACGTCGAATTTCCTTCGAATCGTAGCAAAAAGGGCAGGCTTCTGTAAGAGGAAAAAAACTGCGTGTGTTAGTTATCAGCTGATTTTTTTGGTTCGGTTTATGCTCTACTTGGCGAACAAAAGACTTCTAAACTAAGCAAGTACCGTGCGTATTTTTTATCGTTTTGATCGGCATTACGTTTGTATTGGTAGTGTTGCATGCCAATTGGGCATATCGTGTGCGCATGTCTCCTAAGCTTATTTACTTCAATGCTACAACCATTAAAATTCTTTTTATTCCATTTGCTTCCATCTATAATTAAACCTTTCATATTATGTAGACGCAAATATCTTTGTCTAAATCTCGAATGATCGAGAAAACAATGACGCGTTTCAATTCTTTATTCACAAGGATAATAAGAATATTACGAGTTTCTTGGTATTAATTTTGACCGTTTATAAAATCCTAATATCGATGAAAGAAAAATTGCTAGGTTTTGTAAGCATGAATTATAAAATTGATTGAATATTTAGGTTAATTATTAATGAATGGATCAAAAGGTGAAGAAGAGAAAAGTGGATCCAGACGTTGCCCGTAGGATAAAGTGAGATGAGATTATATTGTTGTGTGGATTGATTGCATTCGTCGGCTATAGAGTCCTCTATCTCGTGGCATCTCAAGTTTGGTCATCCCACCCTAGAAAAACTTAGGGTTTACACTAGATTTTTGTTTCGTCGTTTAAGTGTAAGTCATATCAGTTAAAGAAACATAACTATACTACCTTTTGTTGGTTGTAACTTACGTCTAGTAGTAATGTTTTTTATTTGAAACAGTTATTATTATTATATTGTGACTACTTCAAAATATCAAGTTTATTTGTTAAAAAATTGTCAAAGTATCTTAACTACTGTCTAAATTTTTTTGCTTAAATAAAAACTCGATATTCTATTACACCAAAATGTTTGCTCATGAATAATAGTTTAGAATTTGTTAGCAACAGATTTTAGAATTTTTGTACTTCTCTTGGAGTTATTCACCAAACTATTTGTCTTCACACTTCTTAGCAAAATGAGATGAATTTTGGATATTGCTAGGACTCTTCTCATTCAGATGAATGTTCCAAGTATTTCTTCTTTGACGCTATACATATAATCTCATATCCTGTAAATCGCCTACCATCCACACCTTAAGGAGGCGAGATCCACTTCATCATCTTTGTCCTGACATGAAAATTTATATTTAATTTTAAAAAAATTAAAAATATTTTAAATTTTTAATATTTCAACCATAAAAAAATTGTTGAGTTGATTTCGAATAGAATCGTTGTCAATTGATTTACGATGAAGAAAGCGAATGGACCGAAATTGTTCTTCATTTTCCGTTCCTTCTTGTCAAAATATTCTTACTCTTTATGTGATTATTGTTCAAAATATTCTTGCATTGTGTCGATATATCATACAAGAACTTTTCTGCTTTATTAAACTATATTTTGATTTTCAAAGTTCGGTTCCGAAGTAGAACGAACCCGTCCATCTTGATTAAAGGATTCGATTTAAAAGCGTGTTTAAGAATTTGAATGGGATTATGAGGGTGCTTTGTCGGTAGAGAAAAAGGCCCAACTCATGCACATGCATGTCATGCAACGGATTATTTCAAAAACGTTTGGCATGCTTGTCATACAACAGGAATTCTAAAATAGTACTTCTAAAAACAGGTCGAAGAAGAAGTAGGGTCCAAACTTCGATCTTTTGCAAAAAGTGTAACTCAAAACTGAACTTTAACATCTAGTTGGTTTGTTGACGCAACTCATGCATCCGAAAATCTGAAACATAAGACGAAGGAAAGATTTGTATAAGATTGCAAACATGTCCTTGGGGCTGAAAATCATAGAGACCGGGAATTTACTAGCACTCACCCCAGTTCGGAGAGCTTTAGATGAGCCTCCACGTAGTCCGCAAAGAAAGCATCCTCATCCTTGGGACCAAAGCAAAACAAATACATGATTAAAAAACGATGCTTTTACAGTTGAAAATTATCGACAAAGAATCACACATATGGTACCGCAGCATATTTTTCGACAAAAGGGCGGAAGGCCGGGTCAGTCAAGAGTGCCTTATCAGTCGACAACTGGAGAAGGCCTTCCTTCTCTCCTGTTAGCAGCTCTCTGCGAAAAAGGAAGCAACATCTCCTATCAGTGATCGATGATGTTATTAACATGCAAATCACATTGTAAACGTACTTAAATATCACTACTGAAAAAACGCACTTAAAGTAGTTGTTGTCGAAGATAAGGGGATTTGTGGTCCATGGCCCTTCAAAACCAGAGCGCTCATTGTGGCAACGGCCCTGTGAAAGGAAGGAAGAAGCTGAAGATCAAAAAGACACCAGGAAGTACGAAATTCACGTAAAGTAGAATTATCGAAAAATAAAGGGCCATTTGTCAAGTGTCCAGGTAGAAAAGCATATGTGAAACTTATAGCCATGTCGCAAAGAAAGCGCACAAAAAAAGAAGGAAAATGTACGCCGTGATATTAAGGACCGACCAGTGTGTGCCCGCCAGAGAGAGCAACAATATCCTTGTCACCGAGACCCATTCGTGTCACAAACACATCCCTCAAGTGGTCAACACCTGAAATATAATACATATAAATATGAACACTAATGGTTTCACTAAATCGCGCTAGCAAGCAATTTATGATGCACTTGAAAGAATACATTAATTGTACTCTTCTCGGTATATTATCGAAAATAAAAAATCTTTTATAAAGAAAAATAAATTAAATTAGACTGGAAATTTGGGCATCCCGCAACAAAAAGAGCTATTATTGGAACAGAAAAATAATTGAACCAACCTTTGGTGGCATCAGGCAGGCGACCTTCCACAGGTGGTTCGTCCTTATCCTACCAGATGATAGAAATACGATAGTGTTACTAAGGAGTGAAAAAGGAAATAGCCAAAAATGATAGAAATATATAAAAAAAATCTAATGACAGGAAGAATAAACTGGTAGCCATTCGTGCATTTAAATAATAATTTACAATATAAAACAAAGTATAACATGGTAAGAAGATGCAACAAACTGAAAAGCGAAAGAACAATATGTATTATTGATACTGAATACATAACGTGAAGCCAAACAAATGGCTTTTTCCAAGAGGCAAGTGTTGTAGTTCGCTTGATACCTATTTTTCTATTTCGAAACCATATTAGGAAAAAAGCTGCAGACAGCTATTCCTTTTGAAAAAGCAGCTGACTTCATTTTGGATGAGGAACACATCAAAAAATCAACATATGAACCAAATCCAATTTTATTAAAAAAAAAACTCGTAGTATCACACAAATGGCTCGTGCAATGTAATCGTTTAGGAAAATGCAGAAAAAGGAACATGCATTTCGTAATTTTCTAAGATAATCTACATCTAAAATCTACAAGATCCTTATTCCTCCAATTAAACTTATAAATACAAATACATAGATGTAAAAGATTCATGTGACAGGTTTCACATAATGAGATTATGATTAAAATTGTACTACTTGTTATTGCTACTTACGCTAACTCTGCCTATAAAGAATCACTCCTTCATAACCTATCTCAAGTTTGTATAAGGAAAGAAAGTTGACATTGGATAGACAATGAAGTATAAATAAAAGTTGTCAACCTCTATGAATATAAATTCTAAAGATAATTCATTGAGTTGTAACACACTTAACAACGTGGTACACCAAACATCAGGTGCAATAAAAAAACAAGAGATAAGCTTTGCACACCTTGAGTGTAATATTCTTAAGCTAGGAACATTGAAATTCTGATGCAGATGAAAATAAGGATTCTCACAACTTAATAGACAAATGTGAGTACAGAAAAAACTGTCATAAACGAAAAATTGAGAAATTTTTTTAAAAGCATAAGCTAGCAAAAAGGAATGCTAAGAAAGTTGTTGGTGAAGTTAAAAATTAAGCTTAGGAATATTATAATTTAAGCAAAAAATAAGTAAAAAAAATTTGGCTAAAGTCAAAGAAAGAAAATTTTTTGGTTATGAACGAAATAACCAAGGAAATTCAAAAAAACCTTAGTGTATGTTATTTGTTGATGACATAGTTTTAGTTGATGAAATTAAGTCAAGAATTAGTTCTAAATTAGAATTATATATAGATACTTAAGAATCCAAATGATTTAGATTTAGTTCGAAAATTGAATGTACAAGTATTAGTTCTACAAGAATAAGGATAATGATTTACTTACGTGGCCATGAAATTCAGAAATATAAAAATTTTCAATCCTTAAGATTTATAATAAATAACAGTGAAATTACAAAATATGTTATTGATAAGAATAAAGTGCGATAAATGAAGTAGAAAAATACTTTTGGGGTATTATGCAATATGAAAATACCTTTAAAGCTAAAAAAAATTTGTGACTACTGTTAACCCAATTATACCTTATAGCATAGAATGCCAAACAGTAAAACATAGCCATATGTAAAAAGTTAATGCTACATACATATGCTTGGATGTGTGATAAGTCAGAAACAATTTTATTAGGAATAGAGGGGTTGCAAAAATTGAAGATAAGAAAATCAACTTTGTTGATTTAGTGATATCCTTAGGAGGTCAAAGAATGCACCAGTTAGACAAGAAGTAATACAAAAAATAAAAAAGTAAAGGTCTAAAACTACTTCATATGAAACTGTGAGAAAAATACAAATTTATGTAATTTAATTAAAAATTTAACCACAGAAATATATGAAAGGAAAATATGCATGCGACCATGGACAATAATTACAAAGGCTGGTTTCTACAAGAATATTTGTAACTAGTGTATTCTCGGAAGGGTGTTACCACAGAATGTTACGCGTTACGCTGTATCGAGATAACAACAATGTAGATGGCCATCACATTGCACCCAAGCAAAATAACATCCATAAAATTGATGAAAACTAACATCCATTTCAGAAAGGAAAAAAAAACAAATATCGGATTTCACCTTCCTCCCAGGGTGAAATGGAATATCAGGCCCGCCAGTGATCTCCACTGCCACCACTCCGGCCAGCTGGATTTCGCAAAAAAAATCAACCGTGATAACTACAAGT
Organism: Amphibolis antarctica; assembly: GCA_024699675.1. Lineage (NCBI taxonomy): Eukaryota > Viridiplantae > Streptophyta > Magnoliopsida > Alismatales > Cymodoceaceae > Amphibolis > Amphibolis antarctica. Next base: position 15,217 of record JAMKPZ010001214.1, read on the forward strand.
GTACAACACAGAAATAACAGGAAAAAGCACATCACCCTCGCAGAGGAGTAAATCTCGGAACCAACCTGGTAGAAGTCGCCGTACGAAAGAATCGGGAACTGTTCCTTGATAGGCTGGAGAAGATTAACAGCGATTTCAAGTCCACTGTTGGCCGCATGAGCTAGTTCACTAGGCTTCTTCATGGTCCCGAATGGCCCTCCGGTCTTGGTCTTCACATCGTAAGTCCCTGCGGAGTGCCATCTGAGCCATTCAACCACCCAAGAATCTCCATCACTACATTCGCAACAGCACCACCTAAAATTTCAAAGGAAAATAAAAGAAGAGATCGAAGAAGACGCACGCAACGCGGAGCATTATTGGAGCGCAGTTCTTCTCAGCGATGAGTCCTCGGAGCTTCCTTTTGCACTTATCCACAGCCTTCAGATACTCGGCGTCGACGGTCGGGTAGCACTTCCCCATTTCCGCAACCGAGGTCCGAATCTTCGCCTGCAAGATCACAGCACATCAGAATGCGATCGATACACCACCAGCTCGCCCCTTCTCTGCTTCCATTCCTCACCTCAAAAGCCCTAGAACAAGAGGACGAGCAAGCAGGGTGTGGCGACCACGACCAAAACACGAACCTCAAGGGTGGCCAGACGAGGGCAGATCGTGGGGGCTTTTATAGGTGGACGTTTCGGTGAGGTAGGACGTTTCTAGACGGAGAACAGAGGCCGTTGGATCGGAAACGTGGATGATGATCAAGGCTGGTGGATCCGGGAACGTGGGGCCTGGGAGGTTTTTTTCCGCGCTAAAGCGTAGGTGCGTAGGTGGTGACCGGAAGCTTTTGTTTTCTTTGTACAAAGAACAAGCATCGAACTGAAATGACGGTTATACCTTTGTGAGGCAAGGACACGGGAGAAATGAATTGGTTGGATGACGAAAGCATAGGGACAAAATTGTCCTTCCAGACCCGGGAAGTGTGAACGCGCGCTTCGGAAATGATTCCATTTTGTGTTACGAAAGAACTAGCCGTTGGATTTCCGACACGTGGCTTCGGAGACGAAGGGACGTGCTGGGCCAAATGTGAAACGGCGGGATTCCACGGAAGAAAGGTTTTCCATTCCGTGGACTGGGTCTCGTGTGATTTTTCCATAAGGCAGTCCATAGATTTAAATTTTAAAATTCAATAGAATTATAAATGTCATTGTTTTATTTTAACTATTGCATTGACTTCGGCGCTTGCGCGATTCGAACCCTTTATTTTGTTATCAGCGAGTGTTAGAAAGTTTATTCAGATTAATATATGTTTAAGCTTGAGTTCGGACGTACTTCGAAGTAACCCTCTTCTTCTTTTTTGACAATTAAAAGGTTGATAACATTACGATAAAAAAGATACAAAAGTTCAACAGACCCAAACCACAGGCAAAGGTCACCAGAAAAGATGGTAGAAAAAAGAGCAGACAAAAAAAAGAAGTTTGGAGTACACAAACAAAAGGAAGAATAGGAACCGGAAAGAGCGTTGGGAGATGGTCCCGCAATATGAGATGAGGAAGGCAGCTGGGCATCCCACGTAGATTGGAAGAGTGGTTAGCAAGGAAACTTAGGTATCATTTATTTTCAACTTCTGTTAATTCTTAAAATTAATTTCAATATCATTATTATTACATAAATTTCAATATATAAACTTTTATCACTCAAATTATTAAACAATTCTAACTTCATTTATAAAAATAACTTTAACTTCAATTTTAACTCTTAAATAAAATTCCCAGACGCACCGTAAAACTAGTGACAACTTCAATTACATAGAGGCTAGTTGATAAAATCTCTAGATAGTTTGGGCACAAACATTTTCCTATTTCATAAACGAGCACTTATTGGTGCCATTAGAGCTGGTTCTCCAAACAAATTTTAAACTGATTAATTACTTTTTATTTTCTTGTGATTAATTGTCAAAATGGAATTTGAAAAATGTTGGTGGCATTTTAAGGTAAGGTGAGAGAATAAAATTCATAGTACCAAAGTGTGAGATAGATGGGAATGCACAAGTGGAATTTATTCTTTACAATTTACACTAGGAACCCAATAAACGTATAAAGGTGGACAAGTCTGAAGGACAAGCAATGGAAAAATCACATTATATCTAGATTACCCTGAAAAATCTAGAAAAGAAACCACTGAAGTGTGAGGAACGAAATGATGTTAATATGAAAACCACAGATGCGGCTCAGATGGCTGAAGACCACATATAGATTGCAGACTACTTACCTGAGAATCATTCCAAGCCTGCAGTCAACTATTTTCCATGTTGAGTATGAAGCGATCTTTCAGCCCTCGTCCAACGCTCTTAAGCCTCCTTCAATTTGAAAGTTCTCGGAGATTCAAAGGCGGAAATCAACAAAGTCATCCCCGGCATTTGAAGTTTGTAAAGTCCAGGCAAAAATTACAACCGTCTGCTATGCCGAAGTGTGCCAAAACCGCATTGCTTCCGCTCGCCCTCATACGAAAACCACTTCATTCAGCCTTCTGTTCATGCACCTTTTGTTATCAATGACTCCACGGCTCAATTCTAAATTCTTATAATCGTCCTACGTTCCATGCCCTGTGTTCATCTTAATCAATACTAAGGTATAAATTAATTCAACAAGATGTAGAGATACACATGTCAATCTTTTTTAAAAAAACAATTATGGTACCAAACTAAACGATCAAACAGAAATAAAGAATTTTCGTTGAGTGGAAAATTTCCATTCAATTTTCAAACAAAGATCACAAGTCAAACAATGCTCATATAAAGCTGCGTACCTAAATTTTGTTACGCTGTGCATCCTAGAACTTGTATCATGCCACAATGGGTTAGCTACCAAACAATATCATAAACGGAAATGAGAATTTCCACGCTAATCAAAATTATGATAAGCCATTCCAAAAAATCTGACTTCCTATTTTGAAGAATTTCTTGTAGAAACCGGATATTATGCTGCAAAAAAAGGAATTTAAGCATCAGTCGTTGAGATCAATTTCCCGTCTTTGAACAACCAAATCAATTTCACATTGCTCTACCTCCACAAACTTTAACTTAAAGTCAAGGTTTCCAAATCTGAGCATAATTGGCATTTTTCCAAGCAATATCGGACCTATAGACAACAAAAGGTGCAAAAACAGAATGGAACATTACATGATTAGTACACCAACTAACCACTTACTAAGAAGTCATCATGATAATAATTTTAAATATCGTTACCATGGTGTAGACAGTAAAAGATCCTAATAATTACGAGCAAAATATTCAACATGTTCATTGTAGATCATGTAGATAATAGAATGTTAAAAATACACAGATCAACCAAGTTCGACAATGCAGATTAAATTCTCTAATCCTTATAAAGACGAAAAACTTGTGTCACTTTTTATACCAAATAATAGCAAAACATATTAGATAATTGGTACAGACGCAAATAATAACTTGGTTCGTAGGCCTAATGAAAAGTGCCTAGGAACTTCTTATCATCAAACTCAGTGATCAAATATACACAAGCTTGGTAAAAATTGTCAAGAAAATTAAAAATCAAATCTATAAAGAATTATATGATAATTCAAATACAAAACAAAGGAAAAATAAAAAATAAAATTGGCTAAGACTAGAGAAAAGAAATCTAGATATTTCAGTCAAGTAAACTGCATTAGGGATGAAGATGGAAGAATTTTAGTAATAGAAAGTGAAATAAAAGATAGATGGTGTACGTATTTTAGTGAACTTTTTGATAAATCTACCATAGAAACTCTTAGGTGTAAAATTTAACAATACAAATGATATAAAAATATAGTTATTTTAGAAAAATTAGAAGTTTGGGGGTAAAAAGCTAGTAAGAAAATGAAATGTGGGAAAACTATTGGGTTAAATGGTATTCCTAATAAGATGTGAAAGTTAGGGATTAAGAGGTTAACCAGGTTTTCTAATATAATTTTAAAGATAAACCAGATGTTGAATAAAATACTCTTTAATACCTCTATTTAAGAATAAGGGAGACATAACAATTATAAAAGTTATCATAGTATGAAGTTCATAAGTCATACCATGAAACTATAGGAAAACATAATTAAACAAAGACTAAAGAATGCAATTAAAATCACAGAAAATCAATTTACGTTTATACCAAATAGGTCAACAATAAAAGCTATTCATTTAATTAAAAAATTAATAGAAAATTTTAGAGTAAGGAAAAAGGACCTTTACATAATTTTCATTAATTTAAAGAAAGCTTACGATAGGATACTTAAAAATCTATTGCCGTGGATATTAGAAAGAAAAGGTTGGGTTAGATGGTTAAAAATGGAACTTCGGTGGAGATCTTCCCCTCCCTATAGGCAAGCACTAGGTTGCCATGGGCCGTTGTAGTTGTCTTCTCTTCTAGAGACGAGGGGAGGAGGTAGAAGCACAAGTTGATTAAGTTTCTGATGTAACTAAGTTACTTGGTTTGCCTCTCTAATGTGCCCTCCTTAGATCAGCACAAGCTAGATATACCATCTAGAGGTAGTACTTTGGGTGACCAATTTTCAGTGAGTTATCAGTTTCCACAACTGGATGCATGAGAGGGGGAAGGGGACGGGGGGAACTGATAGGGTTTAGGGTTTCACAATTTTCTGTTGGTAAAAAAGATTTAAGGTTTAAGATTTAAAGTTTAGGATTGGCGTTTAGGGGGGCACTGAAAGATGACCTTTTTATAAGATAGTTTGGAATGCAAATCACATCTGAAGATCAAGGCATTTATGCAGCTGCTGTCTTGTGGAAGGCTGGTAACCAAAGCATTTAAAGCTCAATGGGTCCTAGAAGACGACATGGACTGTTTTTTTTTGGTGAGGAGGATGTGGATCATCAGTTTTTTTGGCTATGAAGTTGCCTCCATTATTTGGTGGATCATCTTGAACAAATTATTTGGCTATGAAGTTCCTTTTTTGTACATGACACCCAGGCGGACATTAAAAAAACTGGAAGTTTAATTTGAGAGTACAGATTTTGTATGAAATCAAGTGAATGGCCAAAGGGAAACCAAATATTTCCAAACAAAGCAGCTGCATTTGACACATGGCACATTGCAGGAGTATCTGGACTGCAAGCAATGAATGTCTTTTGTGATAAACCAATTCATGTGGAGAATATTCTGGAGACCATGGCAGCTCTTATTAAGCAATGGCAGTGTTTGCTGTAAGACTACTGTAAGGGGTGTGTTCTAGCAGTTTGTGTTGTAGAGGGGGGGTTTCTTTTGCTGGTTGCCTCTCATCAACCAACCTTCAGTAATTTGGTTATTCTTATCTAATAAGAGCTACCTTCATCCTTTGTCGAAAAAAGAATGGTGGAGACAGAAATATCCCTAATACTTTATTTGTATGAAAAGTACATGAAAGATCTGACATCTCAAGGAAGCATGCAAAATACCTCAAATAAAAAAGTCACTCTAGTTACCAAGAAACTAAAAATGAAAATTCCACAAAAGATGATTGATAAAAACTAAAATTGATATGATGAATTATTTGCTTGAAGCTCAACAATAAATGTGGTTATCAGTAGTCAGGGAAAAAAAATGCGAATAAAGGTGGTACCAAGTATTAAACCACACTGATTCAACTACAACTAAGACTCCACAATATGCAGCAATTTATATGAATCATGACAAACAAACACAACACACGCTGCCAATGCCCAGTAAAACATGTCACAAAGATAAAGAGATTAATAGAAGAAAAGAAAGGCCAAAGTTACAATATCTTCAAATTTCTAAACTTTTGTCAAACTGTCTAGACAAAGGCTAAGATGTCCATAAATGGGAAAACTAAATTGAAATAAATGCAAATTATAAATGTAAATTAAGAGTAGAAAATTGGGTCATGACCCAAAAAAACAACTCATCAATCCATTTAACAAATGGGTTATTGTTGAAGCCACATGAATTCGAATCAGAAATGGGTCAACCTGTTTAACCCATTTATTGAATGGGTCGAAATAATTAAACAAGTTGAGTTTCATGTGTAACTCATTCAACTTCATAAACAAGTTATACAAGTCAGGTTTAGGTCAACCTATTATAATAAGTGAAAGTTGAATTGGTATCTTCAAGTCATTTATCAAATGACTAAAAATTCAGGTTACATAGAAATGAGTTGGTTGCAACAAAGTTGACCCAAACCTGATTTGTTAACCCATTTACCCATAATGTAAAAAATCATAATTGTAGTTGAAACAAAAGATAAATAGGCAATATTGTTTACAGTTATCAGAATTGAGTGCTCTTATACGGGCAATCATAATAACAGGTCAACAGCATGATAACAGTAACTAATATGCTCCTTTTTGAATGGTAGATAGTAATAGATAACTAAACTAGAAAAATAAAGACAATAGCATGTGTACATTAGATGATGATAAACAGCACATCTACAAATCTTGAAGATAAAAAATAAATATCATAGTAATTTTGATGATCTACATGGGAGTGATTCAAACACATGGCTATCATGAATCCTAGCAAGATTTGCGCTGACGTTTATGACGTGGATGGTCAGCATCCCCCACATTATATTTCTTAAGGTTTTATTGCAAGATTTTGCATCTACCATAACTTTCTTCAGATCCTACTACATATGCATCAGTATATCTATTGGTTCAAATACTTCCCGTCATCTGTTTATTTCCTTAAAGCAGTGATGTTTGGCAATTCTTATGCATCACATCTAGTAATTTACTAGTATTTAACTATTTATATGCCCACCAATCATTTATGTATTTTGTAAACAAAGACTTTAATTTGCAGTCATATCCTACACATATGTTATAGATCATAGAAAAGACCATTAGAAATGTCCTTAATAACACTTCAGGAATATGGACAAAGCATAGTCAAAGTGCTTCATTTCACCACAATAATCATGTAGAATGAAAACAACATGAAAATCTATAACATATGCATGTGCACCCATCAGCTTCTTGTGGTCAAAGCAAAACAGACTAATGAGAACAATGGATACAAATTGTATAGAACATAGCAATTTTTATAGACATAATTCTCCCAGAGCATAAGAACTGCACCTCTCAAAAACCCCAAGCTTGAGAATAACATCAGCCAGGTTGGAATTTGCCTTTCCAACGAGCTGAAAAAGCTTTTTCCTCTTCATGGTAAATGTGCCAGTTTTCTCCATGCCACGATTTATATCTGTGAATTCTGCAACCATTCCATCAACCTAAGAATGAAACAGTTAATTTCCCCTTCTGCACTAAATGTAAACAATGCTTTCAACATTGTACTTACTTGCCGGACATAATAATCCAGTGCAATACTTTGTCCAAGAACACTACCAATAGTACGAATTCCATCAACATTCAAGTTTTTCAAAATTATGTAGTCAAGACCACCTTGCATCCATGTCTCTAAAGCAGGTTTCTCAACAACAGCATAATCTAGAAAAAATTCAACATACTTTCAACAAGCCAAAATTTTAGAGGAAATCATTTCTCAATAGAAAATGACTGGTTACAGATCAACTAACACAAGAATTTTATATGAAAGGTCTGTCTGAAAGAACGTGTAGTCAAGGTCATTTTTTGACACACTAGTTGAACACGCAAACATGCATTTGTGTTGACATACCATGTTTAAAAGCACACAAAATTTTATGTCATTGACCACTATAAAACTCTATTAAATCAGAAGTGAATGCTAACACCATAAGCATGAGACAAAGAAAATTTGATTGTCCAACAAATACAAAGACAAACATCAAAAACATTTTTTTTGAAAATTTAAGGACATTTTAAAAAATATATATAACAATTGAAAAGCAACAAAATGAAAGAATATAATTCAATTTGGCTTAGCAGCAATGATCAAGTTAAAAAAATTTCAGACTGAATAATACCTTCATTTGGAATCAAATTTTTTTATGTCAATTTGGTTCAGTATAATATGTGGTGTAGAAAACAAAAAAAAATGTGGTGTAGAAAAACATTAAATATGGCAAATGTTAGTAGAATATGTTATCTGAAAATCAAAAGCACCACTTAACAACTCTATCTATCATTTTGCATGCATTAATGGTACCCAATGGAACATGACATCCCAAATATTAAATCACAAAATGCAAAATAACCAATCCTAAAATTATAAGAGAAATCCTCATCTTGGAAAATTGAACTCATTGTTGTTTAAACTCATTGAATATAGTTAATAAGCGCCTACCAGATTGGTATACATTCTTTAAAGAATGTATTTGGTCAATGTTAGAGTATTTCCATAACAGATTGTCATTGTAATATCTTGCTAGAGTTAATCAACCACTTTCATTTCTTCTCACCACAAGGTACTAGAGCCTAGGGAAGAACCCCAACCCTAGGCTTCAACACCACTCAGCCTTAACTCCACCCTTCCCAGCCCTGGTCACTCCACCTCCTTCTGCCAGTCTCATCGGAGCTTCTTCCAGCCACCAGTGGCATCTCCAAGCCCTGCTCCAGCCCCAACAGGGCCTGTACCAGTCCACAGTGACCCTAGCAAGGCCTTTTCCAGGTCTTAGCAGCCCCATCAGGGGCACCTACAGCACCCAGCAGATACTAGAGGATCTTTTGCAATTTACACCCAGGTCCTATTTAGGGCATCTCCAGTCTCCTACAGTCAATTTCAACATCTTCCTGGGACAGCCAGCTCTTTTGCGAGATCAGTAGCATAGGTGGCACATTGCTGATCTTTCCTATGTTTTAGATCACCAAAGCCTAAGATCTCTCCTGTTTGTGTGTGAACACATACTGTCCACATTGTTGGTGCCTCCAGACTGCTTGCTTGTGTGTCCAAACGATGTTTGTGCAGTGGGATCACCACTATTTTCACTTCTGTGGGACAGATCAGATCCAATAAGTGCTGATGGTAGACTGCTGTGGGGTAGAGCCACTATAGCATCAAGAGAATCACTGATCAAGAACCTTACTAGCACATCCCAGAAGTTGGATGACAAGAATTACCACCTGAGCAGCAGCATTTCTCCAGTTTATAAAGGAAAAGGCTCTACAACAGAAATTGTTTGGGGAAATATTAAACAGAAAAAAAAAATCAAAATTATGAATCATCTACGGGTCAGGGACGGAAAAACGTCCGTAGGATAGTAGAATTACAAAGGTATATCTTACGGATGCACCTTAAAATATATAACATCCAACTGAAATAGGCGGTAACAGAAATCGGAAGCGTGAGATATATGTATTAGAAGTGTCCAGGAAAAATGAAAGCACGGGATCAGATTCAGACGTGCACACGAGATGGAGAAAGAATGAACTTACAGGCTTCTTGTCCGGATGTCCCCGATGTCACAGCGCCTCCATCATCGCAGCACCCGCTCTGCCAGCTGCACCAGGCGGCGTGTTGTGGAGAAGCCGGGGGCCGCATCGTCGATCGACTGACCCTGTGAAGGGAGAGGTTTTGGGGAGGGGTGGATGTGCTGGTCGGCAGGTGGAAGGGATTTCAAGAGGTAAATGCTGACAGAAATAAATGAGATCCGAGTCTTTTGCACAAATCCCCTTGAATAGCTCAAACTCACGTTAATACCCTCGTTGAAGAGGGCGCACCTATCGCTTTCCTCTTGTTTTTTTATAATAATAATTTTTATTTATTCAAATACTAGAAATTACAGATAACCATGTAGTTATTACTCGATTAGATTCTCATTTTTCTTAGCTGTAAAATAATGAATAAAACATATTTGCACTCGATATTAGTTCTTTGTCATTTAATGAATATAAAGATATAAATTTTACATCTAACATCTCTTACTTTCTAAGATTCCTTTTTAAGGTTGAAATTTACGAATGCATTCATTTTAGTTTTAAAATATAATTCCTATAATAATACTATAGCAATACTTATGGAGTAATGTTAAAATGAATGAATTGTAGTTCAGAAGTTACGTTTGTTTATTTATTTATTAAAGTAGTTATTTTTATAAAATTTTAATTTAACCTTAAAGAAGGAGTGCCTATCGTTTTCCTTTCTTTTTTTAATAGTAATTTTTATTTATTCAAATTCTAATAGAAATTACTTATACCGTATAGTTAGATTCTTATTTTTCTTAACTGTAAAATTATAAATAAAACATATTTGCATCTAACATCTAACATCTCTTAAAAAGATTCACTTTTACGGTTGGTATTTATGAGTGTATTTATTTCAATTCTAAAATATAATTCCTAATTCCTATAATAACAATACTTATAACAATGTCTCAAAAGAAGTAATGTTATAAAATAGTAATACATGAAAAAAATAAAACTGTGAAACAACAGCAATACAGAAAATAAATTTAAAAAAGCAAAAAATACAGCTAGAAAGGATACTATCGGTGTAGCCTAACAACATTGCTTAGAAAATAAATTAAAGTAAAAATATTCATTTAAAAATTAAAAAAATTAATTTAAAGTACACGTAGAATCTAAATAAAATGAAAAAATATTTAAAAAAAATAAATGTAGTCATTCAATATTGATTTCTACGGCAAAAATTAAGGTAAACACCGATACTTTACCGTATTTTTTATTTTTTTGTTTATCTTCTATTTTAAAAGTAATATCTTAACATTTCACTTGTATTAGCTCTATTTACCAGTGTATTCCATTTTTTAATTAATTCAACCTTAGAATAACATAACTTTTTTAAAAAAAATATCAAATTCATTTTTATATGTCATTTTGTTCCTTTATGAATCGTATAGTTACGTAACTTTTGATGATGTTACTATTTTCGAATATAAATCATACGAATAATATTATAAAATGAGATATTAAAATTAAAATTAATTTATCATTTAAAAATTTTATTTATTGACAAAATATTATTCAATATAAAAACATGGTCGCACTTGTTGCGTATCCTTTGGATATTCTTGACCAATTGAGATTAAATAATTCACCACGTAATAAACGAATTTTGTCGTATATCTAATTCACCACGTATCTTTCAGTTCTGTTTGAACTTTTCAGCACTGGTCGGTCTTGATGGCCTTTTTGTTTGTTTTTTTTAAAATTTATTTTGATTAACTTATTTCTCAAACATTAATCTTTATGTATTATTTTCTCTTAACTTTTTACGATTTCTTATTTAACTGTCAAACAATCCTAATTTCAGCACTCGTACTTGAAAACTTTGAAAAATAAAAAAGTTAAAAAAGATATTTGGATTTTAATAAAAACTTTAAAGAACGATTTTAAAAGAAAAAGAAAAAAAGATTTTTTTTTTTTTAAAAAAAATGAAAATAAGAATATTTCAAGAAACTACAAATCAACCATGCCACCGAGAAACCTGGCGACAGCTGTTCGCGAGCTGGCGGATAGAATTTTTTGGTCTCCTCCTCGTCCCACGCAAAACTACCTTCGAGTTTTCCTACGACGTCGGCAGTGGCAGTGGCCGGCCGTGCAGTCGGAGTGACCTTCCGACAAGTGGTATTTATTTATTTATTAATGCCAAAAGATGTAAAAACCTCTGGTGAATAAATATCAATTGACGACAAAGGGATGATGGACCTCCGCTTGATGCACGATGAGAGTGAGCATATGGGTGTTGAACGGAACTTTGTATTCGTTCGTGGGTTCTTCTTAATTGGGACTGGGTACGAAGATTTTGCAGAGGAGAATCAAAAACCAATGGCAGATTTTTATTCACAGTTACAACCGGGAGGACGTGAATCAAATTTATCAAGATGAAGGGTGAGAGGACCATGATCCTCGTGCATAGATGCAGCAGAGAACATGGCATTCATTCTTACTGATTCCTCTGCATCAAGAGGTTTCAGGATTGCTGTCATTCAAGGGATGAGCCGTTTTGCACAAAATCCTTCAATTCTTTGCTTGCGAATGAAAACCCACGCAGTTAACCAAATCCAGTTCGACTGAAAATACAAGATCTTCAAGAACATTTATAGAAACTGGGTAGAAAAGGGAAAACGGCATGATTTGCCATGATAGATCTACGCCTAGACTAGGCAGGAACATAAGTACAGATAGAGCAATGAACCGCGAAATCGATCCTCTTCGTCAGAGTCAAGACTGAAGAAGAAAACAGGGGACTGACGGCACCCACAATCTATTACACATATGATGCAGGTGCCACGATTTCAATTTATTCACACCATCTACTACACCGACAGCTTACAGCACCAGCCAACCATACAGAGAAGTGCAGCAGGATCGGAAGGGGCGACAGGGCTATCTATGGTTTTTATTCTTCGAGGAGTGGGTGGAACCGCCACTGCCAACACCATCACCGCCTTCGCCTTCGCCTTCGCCTTCGCCTTCGCCTTCGCCTTCGCCTTCGCCTCCGCCGCCGCCGCCGCCACCGCCGCCGCCACCTCCACCCAGGATAGTAGCTGCCAAGGATTTAACCGATTCGATGACCAGCGAGTTCTTTACCTGGGCTCTGTTCCGAGGAAGGTTCCCCATTCCTCCCTTGGGTTTCTTCCCTTTATCCATGGGCTTTTTCCACCGGTCAGAGGGAGCTGGAGCTGTGTCGCAGAGAACCAGTGGGAGGCGGATTTTATAAGGACGGAGGACGTCCGATGCGTTTGCTTTAGAGTGTGTTTCTTGAAGCTGCGTTCGTTTCTTTTAATGGAAAATGTCGATGTTTTAATTTAATAATATAGATTAAATTTAAATTATTTAATAATTTAAAATTAAACACCATTAGAAAAGTAATTTTAATGATATCACTAAAAAAATTAACTCCTTACCTTTTTTTGTTAAAATAGTAATATTTTATATAATTTTAAAAATTAAAAATTCTGCAACTTTAAGTCAATTTGGCATTACGTCGTTAATTTCTCACTCACTCTTTTTCTGCTAATTATAGTGTTTTTTAAATTTTGCATAATAGGTTTTATGTTCTTTAAATTTAAATCTAAGTGAGGATTATAAACAACATTGTTATCAATCAATTGAATTAATGCTCGTGGTTAATTTAATGTCTCACTTATGCTTTAGAATCTAGAGAGACCATGACAACAGAAAATGTTGGTATGTTTTCGGAACTGCATGGTTCAAAGTTTAAATAAAATTATGTGTTCAATAGTAGTTGGTAAATTTTACTAGAGAGACCATCATGCTTTAGGTGCATTTCACATTTAATAATTTTTCAGCAGGTAAATTTTATTTTAAATATAAATTTTATCCATAAATTTATTTTCAAAAAACTTTTAGAGGGAAATTATTTTATTTGAAATATGAGGTAGGAAACTGCAGTAATTTTAACGTTGATTTTAGCATAATTTAATATATATTGATAGATTCTATATACGAGATAATAAAGTAAAACAAGAATAACTAAAAATAAATCTCAACATACAGAATTTTCCAATAAAATATGACCGTGGGTAAAGATTATAATTGTAATTATAATTTACAAGAAACGTGTTCATTAATTACGGTTTTTATATTTATTAAAATTTGAATTTCGGTAAAGATTACTTCGCTAATTTAATTAAATTTCAAGGATCAAATTTATACAACGTAAAAGTATTACCATTATAAAAAATTACAACTACTTCAAATCTGGAAGAACTTCCTACTGATTAATATTTTGTCAGATGTCCACAGAATTCATGTGGTATTTAAAAGTCTTCATTGTTTTTATAAATTCACAGGTAAAATCGTAAATCCTAAAATGTAAACCTTAAAGTTTATGTTATTATTTAAAAAAAAAAAAAATATCATATATGAGAAACGTTTGCAAGAATTTTTTCTACATATGATATATCTTTTATAATAATGGTAATTTCAACATTCTTTGATATTCAGAATATTTTAAAAAATTATGAATACCACCACGTTTTGATCAATTAATTCATATTTTTTTCTTGATTTTACCACTTTAAAAATGACGAATCATCCTTTTTGCGATCTATTCGCAAACGAAATTCGGTAATCATTCTTTAAGAAGAAACAGTTGGACTCTATCAACGGAAAGGTTTTTTTTTCAAAAGTTCTAGAATTTCAAATTTACACTCCGTAAGGTCAATCTCAATCTAACTGATTAGCTTCCTTCCAGCTCAAGAAAAGTCTGTACGTTGAATTTTATGATTTTTTTTAAAATATATGATTTATAATAAAAAATTAATAATATTAGTTTAATTTTATAAATTATAAAAAATATAAAAATTATTTAATAAATAATATTACAGAATACCGTGATATATAATAAAAGTATAATTATACAGTGATAATAAACATACAGATAAGCGATACTTTTGAAAAATCGCCGTGAGTTGACCGGGGAGTTTTTTTTTTTTTTATATATAAAAAAGTTCTTACGTTGATCGTGATTTGCGTACCTTATAAATTAAAGAAATGAAAATTTTAAAAAATTTAAATATAAAATTTTAAAATGAAGAAAATTGTAAAATTATCTGTGTATGTTATAAAAAAATTAAAAATTTTGTACTTAAAGGTAAATAAAAATTATAAAAATTAAATATTTTAATATTTTAAATATAATTTATAAAGTAGCGTTATAAATTTAAATAGAAAATTTAAATCTCTTAAATATTTTTAACTTTCACGGTTTAGATCACAACACCGTAAGTTGCCAATGGCTTCATTTATTTCTAGTCAGAGGAAGAGTATCATAAATTTCTATGAACCACTTGTTATTATATAAATCTTTATGTATATAATTTAAACTTTATTTATTTCACTCCTATTAATTCTTAATTTTTGTAATTTTCAAAACTATTTTCACGGTAAATAAAGTCGAGCGAGACTAACACCGATCTGTAGTGTTCATACGAGTTTCCTTGGTTTCTTTTTCTTACGTTCATACGAGACTAAACATCAAAACTTCACTTCTGTGGTCGTCATTTACAGATGATTTTATTTTTTTATTGATAAATTTCAAGTGGGGATGTACGTAACGTTAGAATATCGAATCATCAAAATAAACAAAGGTTATATGTAATTTTCATTAATATTTAAATTTTAATGGGTATAAAAATTATTACCATGAAAAAGCTAAAAATAGAATGGTATACATGGTCTTTTATTTTTGTTTAAGTTGAAAAAAATCCTACCAAAACGAAGATGAAACAAGCATGACATTTTAATTCGAAGACTCTGGGGAACTTGCAATTTTAGGACAGTGAGAAAAATGATTAACGTCTCACCACCTCAGCACACGGTGATATGTGTAATTTTTCAGTTTATTATAGCAGAAGAAAATTTTGTTTGAATTTAGGAAAAGAAAAAACCATCACTAGAAAAAGAAAAAAAGTATCTTCAACGATCTGGTATTGGATAATGGTGCTGCTTTCGGATATTCATATCGAAAATCTCATCATCCGGTGGATCGAAGCTTTCGTCATCGCTTACTTCACTTCCATGACATTAGCAATAAAATTGATGTTGAAAAGCATGGGCTCCACAGACACAACTGTTTAGAAGTGGACCTTACAGCAGTTTTGACCACTTCCAAATTTTCTGCTGACCATCGGCATCTTGTTGTAGTAAAAAATTAAGGGTGATCGGAAGAGAAGAGAACTGAAAACCCAATTCAAAAACGGCTTGTAGAAGCCAGGATTTCAAACATATCATGAGGAAACAGAGGCGTATAATATGTACATGAGAAAGACCACCACCGAGATCCGTCCCCCATCTCTCCCACCACCTCACATCACAGTCTATTAGATGAAACGAAAGGTGAATTGGGCAGTTGTGTGGCACGCATCAGATCCTGCAGCCGCCCTGGTTGTCTCTCCGAGGCATCAGTCGTAAGCGCTGGCTTCTGAAGCGTAGCCGCTGAAACCAGGAGAGTTAGTTTCCGAAGACCCACCGCTTTCCGGATGCTTCCTACCCATCATCCCTCCCTCTTCAGATGCGAACCTGACGACGGACCTGAACAAGTTGCCAATAATCTTGGCCTTGATCTGCCCTCTCTTGGGTGGGGGATTCATCCCTCTTTTCTTCGGAGAGGCTGCTGCTGTGTTATACGCCATCGATCAAGAAGAAGAAGAATTGAAAATAGAACGAGAGTATCTGCTGGAGGACGAGGAGGAGGACGAGGAGTTGAATGAAGGAGAGACAGAGAAATATGGAAGGCCAAAGAAGAGGAGGAGGA
This sequence comes from Amphibolis antarctica, assembly GCA_024699675.1. NCBI lineage: Eukaryota > Viridiplantae > Streptophyta > Magnoliopsida > Alismatales > Cymodoceaceae > Amphibolis > Amphibolis antarctica. Next base: position 31,326 of record JAMKPZ010001214.1, read on the forward strand.
GTTCTGGAGTTGAATGGAGGAGGGCTGCTGGTGTGGGTCTCTATTTATGCCTGAAGGATTTCTATTACGCTAAGCAAATTTCCTTGTCTTGCAAGTCGAAGACGTTGAAAGGTAGAATTTTATAAGGTTTGAATGGGTAATCGCTGAAAAGCAAAATAGAGAAAATAAAGAAAACCCATCTGGCATGTTTTACGGGGAACACAAGCAAAAATTCTAGGTCGAGGTCTATTGACGGAAAAATTTGTTTACTGGGTGGAAAATAATAATGTTTCTTTGGGAAAAAAAAGGGTTTCGTTTGTTTGTGTAAATAATAAAGTTAGTTTTAAAAATTAGTTAAAATTAATCGTAATAAAATAAATAAAGTTAAAATTTATAATAAATTATGTGATAAAAATTTATACATAAAAATTTACGAAAAATTAAAATAAAACGGAAAAAAAAGAAGAAGACTTAACCCAAGGACCGTATAATAATATTATTATTGTGAGAGACAACCAGAAAAGCTATCTTCTGTGATGAGTTTAAATCAATTTCCATCTAATCACACAACTTTCTCGTCTGATCCATTAATTTAATTATCTGGTATCCACATAATAATCTTTCAAATTATTTTTCATGCTGTACTTCTTGTTTCAATCTAACAGTAACTATTTAAAATACAACTTTTTTAATATTAATATTAATATTATCCAGGTTTATAATTATATTTCTTAGGTGTGTTCATTAACTTCACTCTGTTACATTACACTGTAAGTAAGAAAAATTAAAATAAAAGGAAAAATAATGATTTTGATAATAGAAGAAATAAATTAAAAAATATGAATACTATCGTAACTAAAAATAAATAAAAGTAAACGATATCTTAATCTTAATATTATCCGTAAAAAAAACTAATTGAGCACAAACCGTCAAACTCCACCACCGAGTGGAGGCGTCGGCTTGTCTTCTCTTTGGTGAACACAAGCTACTAGTTTTATTGCAGAGGTCTGTGTTCACAGTGATTCCAGATGAATGGTGTAGACCTCCGCACAAGACGGCAGTGCTGCAGCATCAGCTGCTGCTGATATGTCATGCTCTTCTTTTGTTTTGTTTCGTTTTTTTTAACTTTTCTTGATGTTGGTGATGGTTTTGCCTCTTTCCTCCAAATGTGGGCATTTATGCCATACCCAAGCAAAATATCTGGTAAACTTTTCTCTAGAGTTGAACAATTACTGATCCATCATCTAAGGGCTAAGAATTCAATGTGTTTATGCCAAAATTTCAACTGTTAAATTTAATATGAAAAGTTGAAAACTCAGTACTTCGTATAACCCAGATTACATTGGAATTTTATTACAACACATAATTGAATATCTTATACATAAATCAACTAATTATATATTTAATTTTTTAAAAAGTAAAAATTAAAAGAGGCCATTCTAAGAGGAACATTTTTTTCCTAAATGAAATCATTGTGTTGAGATATATTAACTCATGAGATTAGGAATAGTAATGACAGGCCATCCATACTACTGCAATGAATGATATCCTTAGTTGGAGTTCAAGCAAAAGTACCATCATTATCAAAAGAAAAAATAGAATTAGATGATGTCCTGTCTGAAGGGCACAGAGGAGCAAATACCTATTTCGGATGTCTTCTTGTCTGCTGCCAAAGTTTGAAAACCAGCTAAAAAACTCTACTGAAGTTGCCATGGTCAATTAAGGCAACGCACATGGAACCATCTGTGTATATCTTTATTTTTCACACGGCAGTGGCATGTAGTGCTGAGCATCTAACAAGGTACCAACAAAGGCAAGAAATGGGAAGTTTGAAACTGTCAGTCATGTCTTTGAGCACAAATAGGTCGATGGCTGTATGTAAATCTATTCATCAGCAACAGCCAACATAGTTGGTTTTCAAGAGAATGTTCTCTGAGTTCAAATCCAAACTTAAAATTACCAATATCATAAAACATACAGCTTTATTTAAGATCAGCTTCCCTCAGACATGTCTGCCAATTTCTAATAGCCGGGACTCTCCTGTCTCTTCGTTGTTGGCATCCTTTGGGCACCCACTACTGTGGCAAGGAACACATGGCTTTATTACCATAAGATCCTGCAACACACACACAGATGGTGATTAGTGATCACAATGGAACTCATTATTTGTGGCAACAAATAACTTTACTGATAAAGATAACCAGTTTTCCAACTTATGAGTTGTTAACCCATCAATTCAGACCATCAGTCATCAGTTTCACAGTCTGTTCTGATCCATGAATTGTGTCGGTGAGGAATTCCTGGGTTTAGTTATGCACTGTATGTGATGTGTGCATTGGGCAAACATGAATAGCAGATGACAAAAAGAACAAAAAACAAACATGAAAAGCAAAAGTGGTAGACAAGACAAGAACAGGTTGGTACCAAGACCATCTTTCCTTCTCTTCAAATTGTGCTGTCCAAATTCTGAGAACACCATAAGTGGAGAGGACCTTGTTTTTGAAACTCGAGGTTACAGGCTGCCTCCCTGCATGTGGTTTCCATTACAGAAGTGGACAATACCAGGGCATGGCAAGACAAATTTTACTGATTCTTTTGTTTCTGCACCAAAATGGATTTGATTCTCATAACCGAACCATAAAATAAGAAGCTACTCATAGAAGATAGCAAGGGCAGAAGAGAATTGAATCGATGATTTTATTTTTTTCACATGAGATGCAGGTGGAGGAATGGACTTGATGTTCGTCTTTTCTTGTTTAGAGCCATCACTTCAATCGCTTTGTTTGCTTTACAAGGTCAACCATATTTATAACTTTTGTGCCTTTCCTAAAGGTGATATTATATAGTTGGGAAATTTCTTTTTAATATCTTTTATTTTGTCATTAGCAACAAAATGACAGAATTATATCCATGGATTGAATTGGACTCGTAATTATCTCTGTTTTAAAGGAAAGACAATCAACCACAAAATTTGTAGAAACGAATCAGAACTTCTGAATTTTTAAAGGAAAATGTATATTTCTAATTAAATTGCTCGCAAGTCTAAAAGGATAATATCGCTAAACACATATTTTGTTTTTTTAATTTAAAAAAATATTATATGCTTAGCTGATTGATAAGATACCCTAGTATATGTTAAATTTTTATAGTAATCTAAGTTACATTCATGTTCAACGTTCAAAAATTTTAACAAAAAGTGATGGATTTTCAAGGCATTTAGTTCAAGGATTAGCACTTCATATTTAGTGAAAATTTTATTATGTATTTATAAATATTTAATAATAAAACGTATATGCCCTCTTTCTTTCATGTACTTGCCTATATAGAAAAAGACGTCTAAAACCATGTTGGCGAGAAAGTCAAGCACATTTTCAATAGAAAGAAGCAAAATAACGCATACAAATTTCATCAAACCCTGAATATGCTTATATTTCTATGCTAGTTGGCACAGTGGAGAAGCCGCAGATGATGGATTCTCTCTTCACCCTGATCAATTTCGATCAAGGAAACAGACTACATCACACGAACTAGGCCATCGTGAAAAAAAAGATATATGGGAACTAGAATCGAGCTGAAATCAGTTCAAAAGCTAAAATGAATAGGTTATTTACGTTATAGACATTCATTCAAGGTGTCAAGAGACAAAATTTCAATCCCAACCGACTGAATCGAGCAAAAGTACTCATCCTGTAAATTGGAGATTCCACTTTTTCAAAGTTACAGCCTCTTAGGCTGGCCTACCAGGATAAAAGTAATCGACAGTGTTTTCCTTCACTCTGAAGTGGAAATTTTGCACCTTGCCTCTTATATACCTGTAATCACTGATATTACCCTTGTTGATGACGGTTATCTGCAGCCAAAGCTTGAAGCATGAATGAGTGAAATGGCGAAAAAATATTTTTAAAGAAGAAATCGCATGCAAGCATAAGTGTTCAATGTCAGCTACTCAAATTCTGACAACAAATACACTTCGTCAAAGGTTTAGACGTTTAGTCCTTGTAACCATCAATCAATCTTCAGCTTATTTTTGTCTACATGTGAAGAACAAGGAATTTTTCATCTTAATAAGAGCTTTCTAAAGACAGCTTGGTAGTCACGTTTGCCACACTAGAAATGATTTTAGGCACATCCTACCCCCTCTAGCCAGATGGAGGGGTTTGCATTTGACATGAGCATGCATTTACAGGTCAAATTACAACCTACGGAATATTATCAAAATCTACCTTGCAAATGAAGCATTATCATTATACCTGTCCGTGGATATCAGCAGACAAACCAGTACTTAAAGGCTCCACTCTAATTATATAATTAGCCAGATATTCCAAATGTGAAAGTAGCCTCGGAGCTTCCCTACTGGAATAAATATCCATGTGATCCAGTATAACAATGGAGCATCCCTATAAAAAGGATGTGCACATTTAAAAGGCAAGATGAATCAGAACTGTAAAATGACAAATTCAACTAGCAGTCTCACCATATTAGTACAGAGACTAACACAATAGTGCAGGAAATCGAGAACATGATTGGCAGAACCATGAAGAGCTATCTCCAAAAGAGAGAGGTCGTCTATCAGAATAGTGAAGTGTCCTACACTATTTTGATCAGAGTGACGAATTTCAATAACTTTTTGAATCTTATGAAACAAATGAATAAGCACATCTTCAGTAAAAGTTCTTTTCACATCAACTGTATCAGAGAACAAAATAGAAAAAATTAGTTTTTAACATCAGAATAATTAGAGAACTAGTGGAAGGAAACCTTTGGAAGGAAAAACTGAACTAGTAAAAAAAAGGACCTTCATTTCTTTGTTTTCTATCTTGAAACTCCAGTTTCATCAAGTCGATGAAATGTAGGTTATTTTTGTCCCTTTGTGCCGATAAATTACAACCCTGTTATCAAAAATATTTATATGATAAAAACTTCTATTGCAAAATGCAACAAAAAGTTACTATTTCAAAAAAAAAAGCAACGATAAATCAAGAAATACACAGTTAAAGAAGTAATTTGTAATCTATCCTGAAGTTTTCAAATGACATTCCATTAACCAATATAATCACAAAATTATGTCAAATTCTTATAAGAATCCTAAAACAAACCCTACTACTCAAACAAATGGGTTTTGTGATGACTCAATAAATTTAGATAAACATTTTAAATTCCCTAAACACGAAAATGAAAATTTTTTATTCTGCAATGTAGCTTCATTTGATAGGGTAAATGATGAAGATCCAAAATTGCATTAGTACCATCTACCCGTGGCAATAATATCATAGATCTAACCTTATATGCTATGCCATTTAGAAGTCATGGAGGCTATAAAAAATACTAAATAGATGGTAGCCAGATATGATTATACAATGGGATTGTCAAATAGTGATTTTATATTTCAAGCCAGACGAATTGTGTGCACATCAAGCTGCAAGATTCTATGTCCACTTGGAGAAATGCCATAATAAACTACTTCATATACTTCAAATATAACAACAATCCAAATCATAATCCCACTAAATGGGGTTAGCCACTTCACATACTTCAAATAAATGTGGAATAAATAAAAAAATCCACTTCTATCAACAAGCACTCAATCACGTGACATAGTAAGCTGTCATAGAGCTTAGATGAATGTGAGAACAAATGACTAGATACGCACTGCCATCAACTATCTTTATGATTGATTTTAATGATCAATTGGTACACAACTATGATACAAGGAAATACAAAACAAGTACTTTTACACGATGAACCATCGAAAGATGAAAAGCACCTTTTTACTTGAGTCATGGTGTATGTTCATGGAAATCTTAAAGTGCAAAACAGAATGAATAATATCATCACTTAAAAGTCAAGTTATTGATCATTTGACCATCATAAATAGATTGATATTTAAGAGATTTCTACACGTTATTTGGCCATTTGGTTCAATTTAATTGTATCCACAGCTTATTGCAAAAAATCACATTTTCTTGAAAAGTTGAGAATGACCACCTTATTGTTAGGATCAGCGGCTGGATGTTCATTGCTATCAACTATATTTATGGTTGATCTTGATGATCAATTGGCAGTTTGGCACCCAATCAAGAGGAAATACAAACAAGTAGTTGCACACAACTAACCATCAAGTAAGATTACATGCATTTTTTACTTGAGTCATGGAGTACGCTTGTGAAAATCTGAAGACCATTTTAATGGTGTAATAGCGAAAATAGCCTGATGAAAAACATGATATTATATGGATAGTTATAAGGAAAAATAATTACATGAAAATATGAGTGATTTCTCTTATAAGTTGTTTAAAAATTGCCAAAAAATATGAACCTATTATCAGGTGACAAAAAAACTAATTAGAAGGCTATTATCAAGAAATAAGAACACGTTGTCATAAAAAAACTCAAAAAATAATAGAACCGTAAGAACCTATTAACAGAAACCAAAATCTAAAAGAACAATAAAAATAAGATTTTTTTTACTTGCATGCAGCAAAAAATATCAAAATAATTTGTATGCCACTAAAAACACATTTATCCTATGTCCTCGTATAAGCTAACTAACGATAACAACAATCTAAGCTATAATCCTACTATATAAGGTCAGTCACATGAATCTTTTTCTTCTATGTACTTCTATAATTCTATCTATGGTTAAACCTTCAGTTGAATTTCTAACCAAGTAGTTTTAGGTTTTCCTTTACTTCTTTTAGTTTCTTCTGCATTAATTAATTGTCTTCTTCTAACAAGTGCAACCTATAAGTTCTTACGTATATGACCAAGCCTCATATAAGCTAACCAATTTTATAAAATATGGTTAACATCTTCCATTTGGCATTCATTTGAACAGTTAAAGGTATGTAAAAAGTCTATTTTAACCTTTTCTTATGTACCATTATAAAGTTGTCTTCTTCCTCCTCTTCCACACCACCCTCTTCTACCTAATTTCATTGTCCTCTACGTCTCACCCATCCTCTCCTTCATTGGCAACTTTGCACTCCACTTTCTCCTTGGCTCCACATGCTTCATAGCTGACATTTCCTCCCTCTTCCTACACTTCACTGCTGCTACCGTCCTTCATTCCTGCCTCTCTCTCCATTGAGGCACATGTTAGGGCATTGTCATTTTTGTCACCAATTGGTCCCTTGTCTACATTGCTCTCAAAATCAGCATTGACAAGGGCATCTAGAATTTTATTGCCATGCAACTCAAGAAGCACATCAACCAAGGGAAAATCACTGACCTCAACAACTGCAAGACTACCATCGTTGTTGCCTTGTAGACTGCCTACCTCCAAGGGGTGTAGGATTATGTCACCTACAAGGAGGGTGACACAAGGAGCATCCCCTTCATCAACGGTTATTTTGATGATGTTGTCTCACCCATGCATCTTAGTCATGTGAGCAAACATGTGGCTATTGGAGGATCAACAAAGATCAGCAAGGAAATTAGTAAGGTAGTGAAGGTGATGAAACTCAAAGAATTTGGCATGATGTGGGACATGGAATAAATCATCCCAAAGTCAATGGAGAGGCTATAGGAGATGGGGATGGACAACATGGTCTACTTGCATAGCAGCCACATCTCTGAAAACCAATGGTGGAGTTGGAGGACCCATACCAAAACTATCATCAAACCAACCGAAGAATGTGACAGTGAGAGAGACAAGAGGGAGGGTGACAGGTTTGCATTAGTGTTTTTTAATAGGGTTATATCAATCATTTAACAAGAATGGGTTATGAGAAAACTGTCGTTACATTAGGACAAGTGACATCGTGATGACATTAATGCATAACATTGAGTTCTACGAGGGCAAAGAAATAAATGTTTTTTTAGTGAAATATGCATCATTTCGATGTTTTTAGCTCCATGCAAATAAAAAACCCTTAAAAACATCACATAAAATTAAAGCCACATACTATAAAATTTGATTTATATTCAAATTATACATAGTATTTCTCGTAAATCAAACTTGGTTTTTTCATTGGAATATGGTAAAGGTAGGACACAAGATGAGGAAAATAGTTCGAAATTTCCCATAAATCCATTGCACAATCGAGAAATACTTCGATTCTGTGATTCTTGGGTTTTCTTCTCCAAAACACTGTTTAAAGATATTTGATTCAGATTAAGGTAGAAATCCTACAGGTTCAAACGCTAACATCTCAACGAAACGCTACCTTAATTAACTTTGATCGAGGGGGAATAAGAGAACAATATACAAGAGAAACCAGAACTCTGTAATAGTACACCGATGGACGGCTAAGAGTTTGATGAATTCGGATAAAACACTACATTCCCGATAAGTTTTACAGCATAGCTACGTCGGTTGATCCTGAATCTAAGCGTCAAGATTAAGTGCCATATACACCGCTATTTTCTTACAATCCATTCATACAGTACACCATATGGAAATATCTTTCAAAGTTTGAACGAACGCTATGTTACTCTAAATAACAGGAAAAACGGCTGTCTTGAATATTTTGCAAAGGAGTGCACGAGAGCAGAAGGCACAAAGAACTTACGAGCTTCCTGAGGACACGATCGTAGTGGGAGAAAGGGTGCGCGAGGGCGAGGATGGCGACGGTGCCGGCGTCGGACAGCAGGCTTCGCTTGATAAGGTGGTGGAGGACGAAGGCGCCGGCGGTCTCGACGCAGTCCTCGACGACGACGAATCGGCCGCCACCCGAAACCCTAGGACCGCTGTCTTCGAGGCCCAAGGCCTCGTCAAGGAGCTTGACGGCTACGCCGCTCATGTCTACTTCGGCTCGCTCTCTCCCGCCCTCGTCGATTTTTCGCCGGGACACTCGTGACCAGACATTGACGTGACGTCTTCAAAATAGGGCGGTCTCTGTTACCAAAGTCAAGTAAGGTCCTGTGCCCTTGAAAAATAATTTTTAGAAAAAATTGATAAATTTAAAAAATAATTTTTAAAATAAATTTAAAAAATAGTTTTTTAATTTTTTATAGATATTTATATATATTATAGAAAATATTTTTTTTAATATTTGTATACTTGAAAAATGAAAAAAAAATTAACAAAAGTAATGTTAGTTAATAAAAAGTAACATAACAAATGTTAATCTAAAATTAGTTTAATAATATAAAAATTTAATTACTTGCGTAATATTAATCTAAAGTAACATAGTAATACATTTCCAACTATTGAATATCAACAACTATAGTTTTGAAAAAACTACAAATGAAATTACTTATTTTTATCATTTCACATAGTTTGCATAATATTCATATGCATTTGATCAACAATTTCTTTTTTTCATTGTTGAGATTGTTTAAATATAACATATTTTGACTATTTTTTCATATAATTTGAAAAATCTTAACTTCATCTTGAAGATCTTCAAGTAAATCTATTTTATCGATTTTTCGAATGAAATCGTAAAGTAAAAAACACGCTACAACAATTTTGACCAGTGTTTGAAATGGAAAAGGCAAATAACTTCGTAATATCGAAAATTGATACTTTATAACTTCAAATGTTCGTTATTATCATCCTTAATTGAGAATGTCAATAATTGAAATTTTCTATAGTATTTGTTGGAAGACGATTTGTTTGCATGTACTTGAGGGAACCAATGTCTTTTCTGAGGTTTTTTTTTTGTTTTTAGGTTTTTTATTATATAATATTTTTTTTAAAGTGTATTATAAATAATAATATTAATCAAATAGTTTTAATATTTTATATTAATTTTTTTTATCAAAATACGTATTTATATCTTAAATCATGTAATTTCTTAAAAAAACGTAAAATTTATTTCAACTAATTTTATCTCCTAAACAAACACACAGACTCCATTTGCAAGATAATGTATATTTGTTAAGATTTACCGTAATAGTAATTTTTATCATAAAATATTAACATTATTTGATAAATATATTATATATTATAGTTTAAACAAATAGAATTTAAGTAATATATACCATGAATCTTTATTTTTTACTGTATTATAACCGTATGTGATATTATTTATCAAATAACATTAATATTCAATGTTATTCATTAATGTGACATTTTACTGTACAATACATAATGAAAAAAAGGAAAAAACCTTGTCACAGGTGTATATATACGAGTAACTTTTTTCAAAGTTAAAAAAAGTTAAAATTAAAGTTAGTTTTATAAATAAAGTTAATAAAAATTTATATAATAATAATACTTTTAAAAATTAAACGCACCTTGTTGCCTCCCTCCTTTTCCCTTTCGTAACCCTTCTCACCACAATCTTCACCCGCATCGCACTTCCTTCTCTACCTTCCAATTACTGTAACGAAACTTGCAATATTCCCAACTATGGTACTCTGATGTGTAGTACATTACTTCTGTGATGGACATGTAACTATGGTGATTACCTTCGCACAATAACTTGACTGTTCACTTATATTTTTGGATTTTATTTTGAATGCTATACCAATCACTGCGTATATTTATGGACTTTCGTTTCTCAAATTTACGTTCTATTCCAATTTTATCCTCCAGGAATCAATCCAACCGCTAGTCATTCTCTCTCAAAGGATACGATATAGATATATCGAATAGTTTAAATGTTGATGTTTATAATATTTTTTCATCATATATAGATGTCCAACGATAAATTAGTTAGCTCTTTTTTGTGTTATAATGACCACCAACTAAGGTTTCTTTTTTATAATAAGATTTACAGAAGTGTTTATTATACAAAACATATATTTTAATAAATGATATAATAGGTATAAAGATTTTTACTGTAACTATCAGAATAAAAAATAAAAAAGATTTTCTCATATCATAAATTATTTTAACCTACAAAAATATTCTTAAACTCACTAATCTAGACTTGTCAATCGTGCCATGTTAGCCCGATACGACACGATTTTTATGCCAACACGGCACGATCCACACCACCAATGAGTCAATCCAGGCACGGCCCGTGACACAAAAAAACATTATTCGTGCTGGTCAATGACATGAGTTTGACCAACACGATTCTTTCTGGGACCTGGCGTTACGACTCGACGACCGGCCCAATGACCAAGCAGCTGATCCAAGACCCGACAGCCCGTCTCCCCCGCCGACCGCACGACTCGTTCATGGTTCACCCCCCTCCTGCCCATGCAACCGTTCACCCTGCGGTCATTGTCAGCCCACATGGCCTTTCGCCCTTCCGGCCTTCCCCCTTGGACGGGACGATGGGACCCAGCACTGCGAGCCGACTGCTAGCCCAATGACCCGACAACCGATCCAATGACCCAGCTACCGGCCCAGGCACAGTTCCCCAGCCCACTCGCTCGTGCATACAACCGTTCAACCATCAATATTTAAATTTAATTCAACATTTAAGTATTTAACAACTTAATAAATGAGACAATCAGATAATAATGAATATAATTAAATTAAGTTTTTATTTATTAATGAATTACGTATTTTATATTTATATTATTACAAATTTACAATTACATTTAAACAAATTTTACAACAAAATTAAATTACATTTTAAAAAAAATTACAAATTGAAAAATAAAAATAAAAATGTTTTAATTATGAAATATTTAAGTTTGTAAGTTGCTTTGTAAAATCTTCAACTTGATTTTGTTCACAGAGTGCAGCAAGCTTCTAGTCTTTTACACACATTAATGCTTTTATTATATCTTCTTTAAACTTGCATTTTCGGTCATCAAGCACGTTGTCACTCATGTTGAAAACTTGTTCACAAGCTACTGAAGACACTGAAATTGTTAATAAATCTTTTGCCATTATTGATAATATTGGAAAAATAAGTGATTGTTGCCTCCACCAATCTAAAACATTAAACGTATTTAAATTAGAATATTGAGTAAATAATAATGATTGGTGATTCGTTGCATTAAAAGTAATTAATTCTTGTCTAGATAGTATATGATTATAATTATATGATGATGATGTTGGAATATTTTCGTCAAATCTTGGATCTTGTAAAAATGCCCAAGAATCTAAAGATGGTCCAACATTTGATTTTGGTATTGTGGACATTGGTAGAGGAGAATGTTCTATTCTTAATCCATATCTTTGTGTGTATAAATCAAACATTTGATTTAATTATTCTTTTATTGTACTAACATTTAATTTTAAATCTACACCTAAACTCATTTGTATTTCCCTAATTAATTTACCAACATATCTTATTTTATACCTACGATCTAAGCATGCACTCAAAATATATAATGTAGGGATTTCATTCCAATATTTAAATTTTTTTTGTTTCATGTTATTTACTATTGGTTCGAAAAATGGATATGCCTTATATTTATTAAAAACTCGTGAAATATCATATAAATGATGCAACGCATAGACTGATGTAGAATAATAAATTCCTGATAATTTAACCATTGCATCATAAAAAAGTTTTAAAAATTCAACAAAACATTTTACAATTTTAAAATCATTCTCAGTTAAATGTTTTTGATAATCATCACAATGATGACGATTATACAAAGACATTATTAGAATTTCATATGGTAATACACTTTCTAACATTAAATATAATGAATTTCACCTATATTGAACATTTAAAGAGAATTTTTTATGCGGTATTTCAAAAGTATCACATGTTTCATCAAATTGTTGCTGTCGCTTTCTTAAACTAATTATAAAACTTACAACATCCCTAATAAGTTCAATATAAATTTTAATTTCTTTTACACCTGATTGTACAATAATATTAATTATGTGACACATACATCTTTGGTGAAATAATTTAAAACCATTTGATGGACTTATTCTAGTTTTAAACATT
>JAMKPZ010001215.1:0-54457 GCA_024699675.1 Amphibolis antarctica
ATTTCAATTCTATGCAACTCCTAAAATTAATTAATTGAAACTTTCACCACCACCACCACCACCACCACCAGGATGGAAATAACTACAGGTACGGTGTGGGTAGATGTGGTGCAATGAATGAAGAAAATTCTGCATCAACTTTCAACTACACTCTTTGGTTTTACAAACCCATCTGTTTGGTGTCACACCTAGTTATGAAGCTCATAACTTCCCATCACTGATGAGTGAAAAAACAAAAGAAAAGGACACACAACACTCATCCCCTCAGTAGGTGGACCTCACTTTTAATTAACAGGGTTTGTCCATAAATTTAAATGCTTTTTTTGGAGGAGTTTGTACATGTAAAAGATTTTGTAAAAGAAAATTTTTGAAATTTTTTTCAGATTTTCAGGTGTTCGTACATGTTAGAAAATTTAAATTTTTTTATATTTTTCCATCACTACTAGGGTGTTTGTGCTTTTTGGAAATCAAGGAAATAGAAAATTTAGAAATTTTTTCATTATTAAAATTATAAAAATCTAGAATATTTTTAACTTTTTTAAATTTTTATAAGGTACCCAAATGGTCTTATAAAATTTTCTATTTTCAAATTTTTAATATTTTACCAATATTTTTTTTTTTAAATTTTCTTTTTCATTGATTTCCATAGGGTACAAACCCCCTTAAGTATAAATTGTTTTTGTTACTTTCCATTTGTTGGGTCAAAAAAAATTTATGTAATTGGCAGAAATTTTATCACGACGTATTTTTTTGACTTCGTACGTCTTACTCAACCTTTCTCAACCATTATTAAATTCGTGACTATAAGAAAAATATAAAATTATATTTGAAATGTTAAAATATAAAAAAATTATAAAATTTTTTAAATTAATTTTCTAAAATTTACATAATATGTACAAACAAACAGTCTTAAAAATTTTTTCGTTTCCTTATTTTCCTTTTCTTTTTCCATTTCTTAAATTTCTGACATGTATAAACAAACCCTTAGTCTTTAAATTTGTTTGATTTAAAGATGTAATAATAGGTGAATCTTGAATGTTTTATTGTGAGCACTCACAAGAGACTAGCTCCCATCTAACATTTGTAGTATAGATACCTCGAACTTAAAAACTCAAAATCTGATGTTTGAGGTCAACCCTCAACATCGCGGAAATTGGATTGAACTAAAGTTGAAACTCATTTTGTAAATAGAGTTAAATCTACATAGTAATTAAGGTGGTGAAAATTTATATGTTAGAATTTGTACAATATTAATAATGTTGTAAGTGATTTTAGAAGTTAATTGAAATTACACCTTTATTCGATATTAATTGTACTCACAGAAGATTAGCTCCACTAAACATGTACAGTGCAAAGACCAAATTCTAATAAAACTCTTATTTTGAAATAAAATTTTACTTAGTACATCTGGATGTAAATGTTGCCTCACACATAATAGCCGGTGGACATCACTTTTAATTAATAGGGTTCATCCATAAATTTAAATGCTTTTTAGTCTTTAAATTTGCTTGATTTAAGGATGTAATGGTAAGTGAACCTATTAATAAAGTTGAAACTAATATTTTTATTAAATAATATATATAAATAGTAATTATAATCGTTTCTTTTACTATAGTAGTTGAATGTGAATTTCAGAAAATACTCCTAGTTTTATTTTTCGATTGTTTGGAAACATTAGGAAAAATGTTGGAAAAGAAACGTTATTCAATAATATTTCATTTAACATAAATGATTTTTAAATATGTATTTTTTCATTATTATATTATTCAATAATTTCTCTAATCATATCAGTATGTAATATTAGTGAAGTGAGTTACATACTTTTTGAAAAATGTATGATTTACGATAATGATAATTTTTATTGTAGAATTTTAAAATTATTTGATAAATATATTATGCATAGTAATTACTATACATTGGGTTAAATTTTTAAACAAATGATGCCTAAGGCTTTGTTTAGCAAAGTCAATAGATTATGTGAATTTGAAATTTAGGTTTTTTAGGTCAACATGATTCCAAAGACAAGAAAATTCCTTTCTATTTTCCTCTCTAACAACTATTATGAAAATTTTTATTATTATTATACCATTTGTTAAAACATATAATCTGCACAGTGAAAACTCTTTTAAACCTTATTACCAAATGAAAACTAGGGTGCATTCACGTAACAAAAAAAATCACTCTTGGAGTGATAAGGAGTGATTTTATGATGAACAACTTTTCATATATCAACCAAAGAGTCGGGAGTTGATGATGAACTAACATTTGATGTAATTATGATGAATTTAAGTTATGTTGATATTTGTGTAGTAATATAATTTAAGTATAAAATATAATTATTTAAAATATAAGAATGTTGATGTGATTGAAAAACATGATAACAAAATAATAACAGAAGTAGATTGAAAAATAAGAATATCATCATAAAAATGAGAATGATTTTGAAATTTAGGATGAGTAATAAGTGAACAAGACCTAAAACATTGTTTGCTTTCTCCGACTCCAGCTTTATTTACCATGCACAGCTGAAGCTACAGTTATTTTTAACAAAAAACTAAACTCCTTATAGTAATAGTAACTAAAATTTAACTCTAACTAACTTCAACTACATCACATCAAATATTAAAGTTGAAATATTAATTTACCTAACTACACACAGTATTTATCTTTCCTCTCAACTTTAATTACTATTTATTCACATTCGTTTCAAAAATCTGATTTTTACTGACTCTTCTTCGTTTCAACGAAATAATTTCAAAATCAAAAAGAAAGAATATTCACTGATCATCCCCCTTCGTAAATCCAATTGAAATGCAAATGAACAACGGACCTCGCTCTCTTGCGCACACGCGGTCGGACCTCTCACTCTTGTGCAAATGCCGTTGGTCCTTACTCCCCTACGCAAATGTTGCGGGACTTCGCATCTCTCGTAGATCTAGCTGATCTCCTGCATTCTTCATTGATCTTTGTTGTTCTCTTAAAATTTTTTACTCATTTGCGCAAAAGTTGCAAAAGAAATGGGTGAGAAGGGGGAGGTTGGGGAAGAAGGGTAAAATGGTAAAAGAAGAAAAAGAAAAAGGAAGAAAGAACAAAAAAAGAAAGAGAAAAAAGAAATAAGAAAAAAAGAGAAAAAGTATAAAAAGTATAAAAAGATAAATGAAAAAATAAAATAAAATATGTAAGAATAGAAAAAGCAAAAAATTAAAGACAAAAAATAAAAAGACAAAAACACGTGAAAGTAAAAAAATAAAAGTACAAAGTAAATAAAACGACAAAAATAAAAAATTAAATAAAATGTGAAAAGAAAAAATAAAAACAACATTATTTTTTCTTTCACGTGACATAATCATATGACCCCTAAATAATCAATATAAAATTAATATACGTGTCAATTATAACAACAGTAATTTTTATTTTACGAAATCATAATTATTATTTGATGTAATTATATAATTTAATTTTTAAAATAAATAGTATAAATAAACTTTAATTAATGTAATTTTATTACGCTAGAATGATGTCACTGTTAATTTAAAAAAACATAATTAACTTCAAAAAAAAATCTATCTTCGATAAAAATTTAATACAACACAAATAAATGTAATTAAACTCTAAAAAATATAAAAATTTAATATAAAACAACTTCAACTCCAACTTAAAAAAGAAAAACTCTACATAAAAGTTAAAATCGACATGTAATATTGTACGGTAATTAGAGTTGTAATTAATATAAATAAATACTATTGTAAAATAATTAAATTAGTGAACTGTAGTGGCGGTCTCGGCAACATCGCTCGGCGCGACGAGCGGCGAAGAGGACGGCGATGGCGGCGTTCCGTTGCTCCTCCCCTTCGGTAGCAGCGGCGGCGACTCGATTTCCTTCCCTTCCTCGAAGGATTTTATCGTCACCGCCACAGATCGTACATTGCCACCAGCAATCGCGGCGCGATTCCGTCCATCGCGCCGTCAAACCGATAACAGCAGCAGCAGCAGGAGGAGATAGAGGTGAAGGCGCAGGGGGGGAAGGAAACGCCGTACCTGCGGCGAAGAGGTCGGGGATGACGGCGAGGGGGAGGAGGTTGCTTCGGGTGAGGGAGGAGAAAAGGAAGAGGGAGTACGAGCGCGTCCATAACTATCCGACTTGGGCGAAGTGCGTAACTGATGTTGATATACCATTCGCTTTTGGTTTATGCTTGCTTGATTTACTTGTTTCGGTTGTTCTGAGACGCGAGATCGTCGATTTGACCGAAGCAACGACGAATCTTTGCCTGCGTGTCCATTGTCCTGTGCTTGATTTACTTGTTCGGTGTTTTGATCGATGTTTGGCTGTTCCGTGTTACTTCGATCTCAGTATTCTCTTCGTGGAATCTCTAGTAAAGATGACAAAAGTACTAATTAGTGCTGCACTGGTTTTGTGTAGGATTCTAGAAGATGCCTGCAAAGATGACACGGAACTTCGTGCGGTGCTTGGAGACAGCATCGGAAACCCTGAGGTGATGAGAAAGCGGGTAAGAAGAAATTTGTGGTGTTCTTCATGAAGCAATTTGCTGAATGATAAGAATGTTATTGTGAAAGTCTATATATATATGCTTATAGGTGGAAGAGAGAGTACGAACCAAAGGAAGAGACTTTCGAAAGTCAAAAACGGGTTCTGTTTTGGCTTTTAAAGTTAGCTTTAGAGAGTGAGGAAAATTTTCGTTTGGTGTGTTGTTCACCATTCCTGTACTTCCATTTGTTTTAATATTCATGTGAATCGGTAGTAAAATCATCTAAATGTGGTAAAACAATAGATCCACAAAGATTTAAAGGTAACTATTTTGTTCGTCACTTTCACTTGTTATGATGGTCTAATCTTGTAAAACAAATAATAAAAATCTGGATATAATAAATGTTGGTCTTTAGGTACCTTTCAATGAATATCTTTGTAGATGCTCATAATTTCTATTTCAGGTGGAATGCCGTCCCTTACTGTAAAATTTATTAAACTTGTTCTAATGTCGTGTCTGCAGTAGGATATGGATGTGTTTTTCCAAAAGTATCCCCTGAGGAAGCTTTCTGATGAATATACGGGTTCAAACTAAAAATTCAGAAATATTACTGAGAATGGAACCCCAATGTTTATAACATCTTTTACTTTTGGTGAAACCTTGTTTTAAAATTTTAATTCTTATGATTTGTTTTAATGTGGTACTGCAGGAGGTACCTTATTCTAGTTGGTCTTGCGTCATTTTGACATGCATAATGTAAATGAATACTATCATACATTGTAAAATATTTGGAAATCTTTGGTTTAATTATTTCAGTGCTAATGATTCTCTCTTTTTAGTTATTTGAGCTTTTAGGAGCTCCAATTTGCAATAGGTTCTCACATTAAAGGTTTACCTGATTCTAAACACCTTTTATTTATTTGGTTTTTGACAGCTTTAATCCCTTAGATTCATACATTTGGTTCGAACTTTATGGTGCTCCAACTGACCGAGATGTTGACCTCATTGGTAGTGTAAGTAACTCTTTATATGTCTTCCTATTAGTTTTCTTAAAATCACTGGATTATGTACACGTTAATGAAACTATGTAGAACAGGTAATTCAATCATGGTACGTTATGGGGCGTTTGGGATCTTTTAACTCTTCAAATCTCCAGGTTAGTTTGAATCCAGATGATTGTATTCATTGTTACACTTTCATACATGGATAATTTGATGTTGTACAAGTATTTGGTTAATGATTTCATTTCGAAAGTTGTTATAATGGTTAAGATTCAATATTTCAATAATTGGTATGACACAAAGTTGTTTTAAATTGAGGCATCTAGCATAAGTAAACTACCTTATGAACATAAATAAATTGAGGCACCTGGCTTCTTGTGAACATAATTTTGGTAAGCACTAGCATTAGAAGAAATTGAAGATGTCATGCAGGTAAAAACTCAGATGCTTCACTCATCAACCAAAGAAAAGGAAAAAAAAAGTCCGCATCAAGAGCTAATAGACTTTGAACTAGGCTGGTATGTGATGGTATCTAAATGTATATTGTCCAAGGCTAAACTCTATTAACTAGGATGATTCTAAGCTTCAATTTCATGCTGAACTGTGGTGTGATGGAAATAGGAAACATGTTGAACTTCAGTGGAAATTTGATGGAAACATGCAATTCCCTAGTAATGGTTTTAGAATTGTGAATGCCATCTTGAGACATGAGGATAATGTCAAGTGAACAATAACAGACATCTAAGAATAAATAGATTCAAATTTTAGGCATTTATGACAATTAAAAATGCTTCACAATTGAAATGAATTCGCTGAATTATAGAAAACTGCTAAAATAAACAATCAATCTGCAAAATGAAAATATAATTATACTAATATTAGACAAGTTTCATCTATTATAAAATGCTGGTTAGACAATGTTGATGTGTATAAGCCAATGAATCCATTATCACTGCCAACTCAATCAGAGGATGCCTACAATCAATGGGACAAAGGTGGCTCCAATTTGGATACAGTTCAGCTATAGATCCGATAATGTGCCAATCAAGCCCCAACGGTTGTTGACTCAAGATCCATAGAAAGTGACCTTTCAAATGGATAAAATATAGGGTGGGTGGGAGTTTTAACTCTTGATTTGACTATCTTTTTATGGTTGGATAATAGTTGTTAAAAGTTGGATGTTTAATAGTTGTTGATCCATCAATGTGTTGATCAACCCTCATTAACTGTTGGCTTAAGATCTAACAATGGTGATACTTCTAGTGGGTCTGTGGGAAGGCATGTGGGTGTTCCATTGCTTCCCCTAGATTTGGCTATCCTTTTGTCCTCCTGTAATTCTAGCATTGGTTAGGGTGGTCATTGCATGGTGGTTCCTTTGTGACAAGAGGCAATGTGTTATGGACCAATGCTTAGGGTATGTTTTGTGGGGTGAATATCATGCATGCTTCTCCAGAATTGGTATATATTGATTGAAACAAAGTCTATAAGCCAAAGCTCACATGGATTGCTTCGATATAGTCTCATGGCTTTCGGGAACCATTTTACTGATCAATTGTTCTTGGAAAAGGTTTCCTTCTAAGAGGTTACATGCATCATAGGATCACACAAAATTTTTCTTAAGTTAAGGTTGGTACCATAGAATATACTTGTGAAACAATGATTATTGTAGTAGTATATGCATTGACATGTCTACCAATGAGTCCCTATAGAGTTGTAATGAAGATGTGTTGTTGATTATTCATTATTTATCAAGAGGAACACAAGTGGCTATTTATTTTTGAGAGTCTATGTGGATGATATTTACCTACTTGAAAGTGACACTATATGTTCAGTGTGCAAAAATAATGTGGTTCACAGCATTCTGTTACTAAAATATATGGGATGGCTTGAGTTGTTGAATGGTACAGCATTCTGTTACTAAAATGATCATCCTAAAGTAATTGAATGGTGGAGACATTTTTTTAGGCAAAAAATCCTTACTGTTGTGTACTGCCATTGCCATTTCTCCCATGCAGCATCATGACCTTCCTTTCCTCTCCCAACCTCCTCCAGCTACTCTCCACCACCACTGCCACAGCCCACTATCCCCTACCATGAAACTAGTTAGGTTAGCCCTCTCGTCCCTCACTGTGATCTCCTCCCACCCATGTATCTTGCTATCTCACCTCTCCCTCCTCACCCATGCATCTCACCCTCTTTTTCCTATTACTTTCTATGACAACAGAGAAATGGGAAGTTATTATCGAGACATTTCTGTTAGTGATGCTTGATTATCACTATGAGCCTTTTCGATGATATCTATAATTTGATTTAAGTTGATCAGTAAATTGTGATTATTGCAGTTGGCGAATTCATCCATGGATTATAATCCTATATATGATGCAGAGAAAGCTGCTGCTGTTTTGCCTTCCTCATTTCATGATATCAGTGATGTTGAATTTCAGGATAACTGGGGACGTTTTTGGTATGATACTTGGACAGAAAATTCTTCCTAAGAATTGTAGATATGTGCATGGTTATTATTTCACGCACTTTGCAGGGTGGACCTTGGAACATCCGACTACCTTGCTGTAGATGTGTTACTCAACTGCTTGATTGTATTGAACTCCGAGTATGTATGAATAAACTGGAATATCAATTTTATATTCAAAATAGCACATGCCTATTATATGTTGGCTTTATGTTCCCATATGATCTACTTTTGTCCCTCTTGGAAACGGACCATTTCTAGTCCTCAACAAGATAGTTTGAAAAATGTGCAGCTTATACATATCATTAGTTGGCAACTCCTTTTTCATCTGATCTAGTTATTAGTTTGTGATCAAATTAAAGGGCACGGATACTTAAAGTAGATACATGGTATAGATATGGGTCACTAATTTTTTAAATATATATAATAGTCATAAGATATTAATAAGTTATCCTAAGAAAGATATCTAGATGTGTGCATGCAGTATCTATTACTTATGAGATTGATTTTCATAAGATAATAACTTGAGAAGAATCTATAGGCTATGTTTGGTGTAAGCTTTTTTAACTCCAGGAGTGAAAAAAAGCAGCTCTCTGAGTTGTCATTATCAAATAAAAAAGGTGTGTGTGATCGGAGGTTATGATGAAAAAAGTGTATTGAGAAACTCCTATGTCATTGTGACTATAGGAGTGATTTTTGATTATAATGAGAATTGTAACCAAATGGAGCTTACGTGTATATTTGCGAGGTTATAAATGCTAGACATAAGTTGACCCTGCATCCATTCTTGCACATGCATCATACCATCATTGAGACATTGATATTGGAACAGAAAGAGAGGTGGTTGTACAGGTATCCAGACAACACAGCACCAAACCAAAATGTGACTCAACTGTGGACTGGGGGAACACTTTTCACAGGTCTTCCCTTATCAATTAAAAAATTACTGAAAGTGGTAGGGGATAGTAGTGATGGATCCTGGCATCAGGAAACCTTGAATGCCATGTGTAGAGACACAAGAAAGAAAGAAATCTGCAACAGAAAATGAGACATTCCCCAATGGTGCGACAACGATAAAATGAAATTGAATGAACATAAGTTCCTGCAATAAAAAGTAATTTTTATCAAAAGCATTTCAATGGAAATTTGGGATCTTTGGGTCTATTCTGCCATGAAAATATTGCAGTAATAACAGATGTTTTAGGTTGCTTAACCATTTTTTGGCTATTAGTATGCATTTTTGAGTACCTCTAATGGCATTTAATTATGATGTTAGGTATATGGGAATCCAACAGGTGGTTTTCGGTGGACGTCGAATGGGTGATTGGGAGGAGGGAATGAGAAGCCCTGAAGATGGATACAAGTTCTTCAAGATCTAAGGCAAAGCATGTGGTGGTGGCTTCCATGTCAGGGAGACTCAGGGATATACACTGCCAAAACTTGGCAACTTGCCACACATCCATCACCTTCAAACTCTAATGGTATTTTCTGAAGCTTGATCTTCCCAGCCGTGGAGGTATGTCTGTAGAACAATTATATCTCCTTTCTACCCAGCCTCTACATTGATGATCACTTTGTGTATTCACTCTATCATTCCTGATTGATTCCATGTTTCTGAAATCATATTTACAGGTTTTGTTTGTATTCATGAAATTCATGGGAATTGAATTGAAATAAATTCAATTCTCATAGATCACTTGTTTGTATTTGTGGAATTGAATTGAATTCATTTTCGTTGGTACCGTTTACTCTTCAATTTAGAACATAAATGAAGTTTGAGTTTATGAGATATGAATCGTTCGAAATTTAGCTAACTTGAGTTTCCTTGTCTACTTCAGTTTGATTGCGAGAATTTTTAATTTTATTTAATTCTGAGAGGTACACAAATACCTTTATATTAAATTTATTTTCGTTTAATTCAATTCTACTTAAGAAATGAATTCTTATAAATTCATTTCTAACTAATTTTACGTACACAAATACACCATAAGATCACATTTACAAGGTAGTATTAGAGAGTGTTTGTGCACTTAAAAAAAGATAAGAATGGAATTCATGAGAATTCACTTTCTCATTATAACGGGTTTGTGTCTTTTGGAAATTAATGAAAAGGAATATTTAGAAAAAAATTTATTATTAAAATATTAAAAATCTAGAATATTTTTAATTTTTTTAAAATTAAATATAAAATTTTCTAAATTTTCATAGCACAAATGGTCTCATAAAAAATTTCATTTCTAAATTTTTAATATTTTAACAATGAAAATTTTTATATATATATTTTTTCATTAATTTCTAAAACCCCTCATATCTATTTGTGTAAACGGGAAATGGTGGGAAAGTACATTTGCATCATTTTCCAACTATTGTATAATGAACATCATTTTTCATGTGATTTTCATTCTCTACCACACAAATAGATGAGAGTATTATAGAAGTTGTCGATCACATTTACATATGTATACATACAAATACTCAAATTTTTTAATTCCTTTTATTTTTCATACATACACAAACACCTTAATAATTTTGTAGTTTCCCATTAAATCTCATTATTTTTATTTTTCATGAATTTTTAAATTTCTGTCATTTCATTTATCATTTTCAGTGCACAAATAGTTTCTTAGTGTTCAAAGAAAACGTATAGGGTGTTTTTTACACAAATTTTCATAATCCCACCAGACCACCCCCATATCATGCAGATTTAAAAATTTTCCTGGAAAAACCCTTTCCTACTTTTCAATCAATCCCATTCTATTTTTTTTGATGAATTGTTTCAACGGTAATATGTTTAGAATAAGATGGCCAGAATGGCAGTGCAATAAAAAATCTATTACAAATAAGGATGCTAAGGGTATGTTTGTTTAATTGGTAGAATTAGATGAAGTAAATTTTATACTTTTTAAGAAATTATATGATTTACGATGTAAATATTTTAGTATAATTTTTTAGTTAAAATATTAAAATTATTTGATAAATATTACTATAAATCGTTACAGTACACAATGAAAAATAGAAATGCATAATGAAAAACTCGTAAGTAAATAGGGTTAAGATTACTTGATTGAACAAACATTTGTTTGCTTGTCAATGCTGGTGACTTATTTTATTGTAGCCATTGCAGCAAAGACCATGGCTGGCTGATCAGTGAAAAACGAGTTACCATCGTGACCTCAGTGTGGGTAAAATACTGTTGTATTAATGGAAGTAGCAGAATTACAAATTTTTGGATCTTGGGTCCTCTCATTGGAATGGATGGGTCATTGCAATCATGCGAATGTTGATATGTGGATTTCAAATAGTTATTTTTGAATATAATATTTAGTGCAGTGCAATTGAATGATGCAGACATCATGTAAGTGAATGTTACAGAATGTACCATGTGGTTTTGAATTCAAGGAAGGGGTTTGTGTTGTTTGAGGGTATGTTTGTGTACTTAAAATCTATAAGAAAGGAAATTATAGGAAAATTATTTTTCATTTGACTAAAATTTGATGTTTGTTTGTGTAGGATGGAAAATGATGGAAAAGTCATTTTCTAACATTTCTCGTTATATTGTTTTAATGCTTCATTTCTTATGTGTCATTTCATGACTCTTTTTGTAAAATAAGGAAAAATTCTAATCAACTGCAACTATTATAAATCATGACATCATTGATTTTTTGTAATATTTTTATTATACAAACACATTATGTTTTTTTTGTTTGTTAAATTTTATCATTTCTATTTTCTATTATTTCTTAAATTTACGTGCACAATCATATTCTGAAGGTATTTGTTTGTGACAAGAAACGAAGGAATCGAAAAGTCAAGTGTTTGAAATATTAATCAAAATTTTTATAGATTCACAACTACAGCTGTGTTTGGCAGGGTGAGGTGGCATGTCCCCTTCCACGGTACCACCAGTCATGAAGACTGATGTAAAAATGCATTATCGATTTTATCGATTTTTTTTCGATTAAATAAGTGATTGAAAAATTCAATAAAAAATTGAACTATTTATTTTTCACCGTTAGTTGAACTATTTATTTTTTCAACAGCGATGTAAATCGTATTTTATTTTTAACGATTTTTATATGATATTTCATATGCGAAATTGAAAATTTCAATAATCCAAGAAAATAAAGTTAAAATCTATCAGGTTATTGTTAATTTACCTTAAAAGTATTACGAATCAATTTTTTTTTGTTATTTTGGAATGAAATAAAGGTA
This sequence comes from Amphibolis antarctica, assembly GCA_024699675.1. NCBI lineage: Eukaryota > Viridiplantae > Streptophyta > Magnoliopsida > Alismatales > Cymodoceaceae > Amphibolis > Amphibolis antarctica. Next base: position 12,171 of record JAMKPZ010001215.1, read on the forward strand.
AGGATATTTTTGTCTTTTTATATTTCAAAAGAAATTGTTATAGTTATTATTTATATATTTTGTTTGATAAGAATATTATGCATCATCAATTTCGTATATAGTGAGATTTGTATTTTTAAAAATGATGAAAAATAATAATTTAAATTTTTTATTATTTCTAGTTAATTTTAAAAGTATAAATTCTCGTAAAAATCTCTAAATCTTATTACCAAACATATCCCATGTCTTCTTAAACGCAGCACTAATGCTATGGATCAGTCCGGTCCATTTCCCGAGTGGATTGGGCTCAGAATAAGGCCCAGTCCGGTAGCTCACAGCCCAGCTTTAGCCCTGCACTTTTCCCCGGTCTCTGGTCTCTACTCTGTGCCCTGCGCACTCCACAGCTCTCCACACCACCCGACGCTTCCCTCCACCCAGCCTTCTCCGTCGTCCCCTCCGGCTTCCTCCGGCGTCCCCTCAGGCAGACCGCTTGCCATCTACTCCCGTCACTGCTTCAGGTCCCCTTCCTCGATGTAGGTACTGTCGAGCCTTTTCCCCGATTCATTTTGCACCCACGGTTTGAAGAAGTGTCGGTGCTTTTCGCGATTGGCGGTTGTTTCTGATGTGGTTTGGAACCGTGGTGATTTCGTGTACGTTGTTTTTATTTTCGCACCGTACCGTTTTCGATTACTGAAGCTCTTGAATATGTCGATCGTTTTTATTGGATTTGGTGAAGTTATATTCCTGTTTGTCTAACTTTGCATTTGTTTAAGTGGTGAAAGTAGGTGAGGTGTGGTTCACTTTATTTTAGAAAATACATGATTTACGATATAAATGGTATGATATAGTTTTTTAGTGGAAAATGTTAAAATTGTTTGGTAAATGTTAACGTAGAATGTCACAACACAGTGAAAAACGAAGGTGCATAATACTTACCTTGTAAACAAACGGGGTCAGTATTATGTACTTTTATTTTTCACTATCACAATCATTTTCAGGAATATTTATGAAATAATTTTAATATTTTAAATTAAAAAATCATACCAAAACACTTATGTAATTTTTTGAAAAACATAAAATTCACCTCAACTCACCCTAAATCCCTATAAACCGTTAGAACGTGATTTCAGTGATACATCAGTACTGTGGGATTGATTGATTTTTTTTTTAATATCGATGTTAAAATCCATATGATGTTGATGTTGCAGCGTCTATGAATTACAAGTGTGGTTTCTGACGTCAGTTTTACCGCATGTTTGGTAGAGTTATTTTATGAATTTCATATTCACATTCTAATCAGTTATAATTATTGATTTTTTATTTTCATTCTGAAGTACCAGTCCATTTATGGAGATATTATTAGCAAGTGATTGCTGCTTAGAGTGTCATAACATTGTCATCATGTTTATTGTACTAATACATGCTAGCTTCTTCAGTGCAGCACATAGAGTTATAAATACGTAGTGATATACGTAGTGATATTATTACTTCTCGAATGATATAAATTGCCACTTGTTATTGTTAATTTTCTCTCTTGTTTGTCCCCTCAGTTTCATTGTCTAGCGGCAGCAGATAGTTCCTGATTCTCTATTTTTATGCAAAACGGCCCCTTCCTATTTAAGTTGGAAAAGAAGCAGTGGAGATTCAACCTGTGTTGGACAATAATGGAGGAACTGCTGAGGCAGCAACCGTTTGCCACCCATGCCATCATTGCTGCCTTCTCTGTTACCTTTGCATCAACTCTCTCTCATCCCCTTGACACCCTGAAGTCTCTTCTCCAGGTAGACAAAAATCATTCTTACAAAAAGTCCCCATTTAAGTTAACATAGCAGAACAGGGGATCTAACTAAAAGCCATGAAGGAAATATCTCAAAAAGTCCCCATCTTGCCTAAACCCTTTTTAAAATATGTCATGGAAAAAGCCAAGAAGGAAATATCTCAGTTTGTCTATGTTGGTTTTTCTCATTACATCCCAGAAGCTTGCTTTTGCACCTACTTAATATATGATTTTTTGTTTTATTATGGAGCCCTTTTTCAGATTTTTTTCACCATTTTTTCTATCAATGTTAGTTTGCAGTATTCTTGCCTCGTTATTTTTCCATTTCTGATTGCTGGACAGGTTGCCGCAGGTTCTCATCAGCAGCTCAGCCTTATGCAAGTTTTGTATAGAGTTCGGAATATGTCAGGCTTTTCTGGTAAGTGAAATCGATACAATTCTACATTACTTTTCATTTCCTTTTATTACAAGGCTCTGGTATGTGTCTGAAGCCTAAGTCATACCAGTGCTTATATAGCTTCGATGTCCACAGCCAAATGTTGCTTCTTTTTTGGATGCTTGTGAAGAGTGCTAGAAAGAAATTCTTAATTATTCAAGTCCTTTCATTTTTATTCATTTTAACTTTTTATGATACATCAGCAGCACCTTTTATAGGGTTGCCACACCATAGAATTATGATATTCTTGGAAATTGGATTGCAGTTGTTGATTTGTATAATTATACGTTGCATGTCCTTCCTTTATTATTATTTCATGTATGATATTAAAATTTTATGCTTCTTTCATGGAGATTTGTTGCACTATAAAATAGAAATCATATACTTTTAGGATTTGCTATCAAGGATCTTTTTGCAAACTTCTCCAACAATGAACCTGGATTAACCTTGATTCATGCGAAAAAGTATGCTATAACATGTAAGGAGGACATGTAAATGACAAGAGCTAGATTTGACAATGAGCACTTGATTTATGATTGATGTATTTATTGCACATGTACATAGATTATCACTTAGAGAATTATGATGCATGTGGTCTTGTAGTGTTGTAGCATGGTAGCACCATGTTAAACAGGAAAAAAAGTAATAATATGTTTCTTTTTCTATTTTAAGGCAACAAAAACCCATACAGTAAATGGAAAATATCCATGGCAAGTTTTTTTATGAAATTCTTTAATGACATTATAGGTTTATATAGTGGGGTTGGTTGGTTGACACTTGGCAGAGTTTCGGGACTTGGTTTGCGGTTTGGAATCTATGAGGTTCTATCTGCTTTTTGCAAAGGTAATTCATTTTTAATGCAATACGTCTGCACTTAATAAGAATGCTGTTGTTCCCCCTTTTCCGCTTTGAAAAAGATGGCAAAAAAACAACTATTTGACATGGCTTTTTTAAGGGAACTATTTCACTCGTTTTGCTTTCTCTTTTTGCCATCTATTTCTATTAAGGTTAATTAAATTAAAAATGGAATCTTCATATGGAAGTGTTCACTAATGTTTCATAGGTGCCCAAGCTCACTACCATGACATAGTCTAACATTAAAAATTATGACTAAAAGATTATATTAGACAGTGTACATGGAGCTCCTTGCAGTAAATTGTCCTTGTTAATGTTTTCGTGCTTCTTCAAAACAAAAAAGTACCAAAACGCTGCATCTTGAATATTTGGTAGTTGTAAAAATTCTGATGAAGATCCCTATCTTCCAATTTAGTGGCCTCTGAGCCTTGATCTTGTGGATTTTTCCATTGGGAAGGGATACAACTCTAGGATCTTTGTGTAGCTGCATTTATCTTTGTTAGGTACAATTTAGCTTTTCTTTTGATGTATGGTGAGACCTTCCATAACCAACTATACAGATGTAATTAAGATGCCTATGGTCAAAATAACAAAAGACAAAAAGATTGTGCACGGTAAATTTTCCCTAACAAATAAACTCCTGACTGTGGACTACCAGAGTGGTTTGTCACGGAAGTTTGCCAATATTACATCTAGTTGGCTTCTCGTCTATTGGAAATCAGTTTTTTCTGATTTCTCCAATTGACTAACATGCAGCTTCTCGTATCATTCATGCAAAGTTGGATATTCACTTATTTCTACCACTCTTAAGTATTCCTTACATTTCTCAGTATATTTTCCTGCCTTTTTTTTTTCTGCATATCTTTTAAGGGGTTCAAAGAATTAACATATCAATGTTGTTTTTCAGATGGAAGAGAAGACAACTATGTTTATGTATATGAGGCTCTATTGGCAGGCATTGCTGCTGGTGCTTCAGAGGCTACCATAAATACTCCATTTGAGCTTTTAAAGCTGCGAGCACAATTGAGTTCCACTTCTTCCAAAAAGATTTGCAAATCTGGGGTTGTTGAAGGGGTTGATCCAGTAATTTCAAATTTATTACATGGTTGCACTCCCGACATAAAGGCATGGAATCATACTCTTAGGTTGTTGTCTGCATTACCAAATAAAAATTCTGATATGGTAGGTGCATTGAAAAGATATCCATGGTTGTTGATGGGATCTGGAAGGCCACCACTTGCTTCCGATGTTAAAAGTCCTGTGCATATTGTTTCTTTGGAAGGATGGGCTGCTTTGGGAAGGGGTCTTCGGTCTGGAATGGCTCGTGACTGCATTTTTGGTGGTATCTTTTTCTCAACCTGGCAATTCTTTCATATTTCAATGCTGCACTGGAAGGCAATTGATATGAGACCACCTCCCAGGTTCTGAACCATGAACCCTCTTTTCTTTTTTAAAAAAAAAACATATTTTCGTAGGTCTCTTCTGCTACATTTGTTATACTTATATTTTTCTTATCTATACTATTGTACCTTACTACAATCTTTTAGCTTCTTTATTTCTGTAATTTTCTATCTTTACTTTTGTTTGATTAGTTCCTGAGTTTTTCTAATTTGTACATAAATTACATTGTCCATGGCATCGATATATATGGCACAGACTTCAGTATCCCAGCTTTCTGTTCGCATCATAGATTTTCAAATTGATAAAGAATGTTGTAATGCTATTTTTTATTCTGTTTCTCGTGCTCTTCAGTTCACTTGGGGACATTGGTCCTGTATCTCCATTCGCCGTTAGTGTTGCTGCTGGGATTTCTGGGTCTTTCGCTGCTGCTGCTTCTCATTGTTTTGACACTGCCAAAACTCGATCACAATGCATTGTTGTGCCCAAGGTATTAAAAAGAATCGGATCATGTTATGTAATATATCATCAGATCTACATGAATTAATTATTTTCGTGTCTAACAAAATTAAACTGAATTGTATTTCACTTATAGTGACCACAGTACCCTCCATACAACTTATTGAACGGAATATTGTGAATAATTAATCAATTGCTTTGATAGATCACATTTCATGGTTGCTTGTAACGACAACCTTTGAAATTTGTTTGAGGAATTAGATTCCTTGAATTATAATTCAACTTATTAACGTGACGCTAATAGTGGAATAGATAGTTTTTATGATATGATTACATATCTTTTATTGGTTGCTAAAGCGAATTTCAGATGATACCTAGAATCATGATTGATTCTCGCTTGGATGCCTTGAACTTAAAATTGTATTATTTTGGTATGCTAGGCTTTAGACGTTATTTAGGCTAGTGCTTTCATCAAAGTTATGCTATTTTATACCATATCGTCACTATAAACATGCTACATGCAAATAATTATGGGTTGTCAATTTGTCATATCTGGTTGCTCAGTGATAGAAAGTATGTAGTTCACATTAAAAATATTTCTCAGTTCTCTATGATTCTTACATAGCAGCAAAATAGTACCTTGCATATCAACTGCCATTTGCCAATTCAAAAGCATCATCATGGTTACTCTTGAGATATTTGGACGGCTCATTCCATTTTATGCCGATGCCCTTATGTTTGCATGCAGTATATATCAATGGAGAGGAGGCTTTTGAAATGGAAAAGGCAAGGGACTTGGATAGAGAGATTTACAGGCATATCTCCAGCAGACAGGGGTGTACTTTTCCGCGGCATTTGGCTCCGGATGGCTCGGAGTGGAGTCACTTCATTTGCATTGGTAGGGAGCTACATGTTAGCTGTCGATAAGCTTTTCTGAAAATAGCCTTGTTCTTATTCTGCAGGTCAGCGACCTCTGCATGACCACACTATTTTTTCTCTTATTACCTTTTATACTGCTAATGATTTTTGTGTTCATCCAAATTCAAATTTTGGTGAAAATCACAAGCCCAGTTGCATTTGATTGATTGAGTTATTGCAAATAAAATGCGAGGTGATGTTATGCTTGTGTAGGATGAAAGAAATTTTTGAAATATGAACATTTGTACTACAGTTTTATCAAAATTTGTATTTCTATGATTTTATATGTAAATTGGAAGTATGATATGATATTTTGTACTTCAGTTACAAAATTTGTAATTACAGATATTTCAAACATTTCATCGTGTGCACAAACAAACCCTCAGGGCTTGTGGTGATGAAAAATGGTAGAAAGTAAGAAATCTTTGAAAACTCAGGAAATAATTAAGTAAAGTACTTTCTTTTCTAGCACTTTTATGATGTTTGTGTCTATTTTGAAATTTTAAAGAATTTAAGATCATTTTGTGGATGTATATTGTTGAATTATTTTTAAAATCATGATATCATTTGTGGAAATGATATATTGATATGAAAATGATATAAAATGTTTGTAAAGTAGGCTGTGTGATATCATTTATAAAAGTGTCTGCAAGTGATGAATAAGAATGAAAATGAACTACATAAATAGGAATAAGGGCAAGCAGTTATGCAATTTATATGTTCAAAACTTTCAAAGTGGGGAAAAGACAAATTTGCCTCCACCCTTTTTTTTAAATTAAAGAACTAAAGTTGTAAGCAAATACATTTTATATGTTCAAAACTTTCATTTATCATCATTTTTTAAAACATCTAACTTCTCGAACTCTCAGTTCTATAAAATAGTTGAAAGTGACAAACAAACATTAGGTGTGATTGGTGACAATTTTTTAACTTTAGAGTGATGTTTGTACTTTTGAAATTAACAAAAAATAATAAAAAATGATAAAAATTTTAACTATTATTTTCTATCATTTCATATAATTTTACATTAATTATAAAAGTACAAATACCATTTATAGTTAGAGTTGAAAATGAAATTAGTTTTGTAAATGAAATTAGAATTGTGTTATATTTAGGGAAGAGGGTGGTGTCATTAAAGTGTCATTTCTAATAGTGTTATTTTTGAATGATTCAGATTAAGTTTAGTTAACTATATAAAGTAAGTTCGTATAATTTTGTCAAGCTTAACGAAATACTATTTATCGTAGAAATTCATTACATACACAAGAGTCTGTATGGTTAAATCATAGCTATATGAATTTACTTTGTATAGTTAAGTTGTAACTTAACAGAATATTATACATGAGAGAAAATCTTATAAATACATGGTGAGTATAGTTAAGCTGTAACTATATGGACTGTATATTTAGATTTAATTTAAATCATTTAAAAGTAACATTATTAGAGATGATATTTTAGTGGCACTACTAGAATATTATTTTTCTTATATTTATGTAATAATTTAGGTGATAAATTTTTATACATTATAATTTAAATAATAATGATAATAATGTTAAAAGTAATTTTAAAAGTTAAAAAAAATACTGAAATCAAACGGAACAAAAAAATTGAAATGATAGCAGTCCAACACGTGCGTGAATCCACACGTACGCACCTGCAAATCACGTGACATCAACACCCATGATTATTTTCGACATATATATGAAATCTCAGGACACGTCGGAGTAGAAGTCCGTCACGACGACGCGGACGGCGACGGGGATCCGGACGGACCGCTCGCCGCCGCCGCCGCCGCCGCCGCCGCCGCAGTACCAAGTCAAGCTCCCGAACCCGTAGTCGCCCTGCACCTTCCTGACGGCGGAGAAGGTCACCTCGTACGTCCTCACCCTGGAGGCACGGGTGAAGGCCAGGGTCCTTGGGCGGACGTCCATCTCGACGCCGACGGGAGCCTGGAAGGTCACGCGGTAGGTGGCGGCGGTGGCGTCGACGCTCGTCAGGGTTCGGGACACCCTGGTGGTGTTCTTCAGGTCGGGGACGGAGATGGACGGTAGGTTCATGCGGTTGCCGACGGCGGGGGTGGGCGAGCACAGGACCAGGTTGCCCCTCCCGCATCGGACGAAGCGTCGGTAGTCCTCGGGATGCATGTCGTACACCAGCCCTGGGTTGGCGGCGCCGTTGGGGTCCACCTGACCGCCGCCGTAGTCGAACGGATCCGCCGGCTTCCGGGGAAGCCCCTCCGCCGCTATCCGCTGCCCGTATCCGTTCGTCGTTGACGCTGTTGCAATTAACGATGTTATTTAAAAGAAGGCTTGTAATTAACCACTAATCCCTAATTACGGTTCTATAACGCAGTGATTTTCGTTAATTAATCAACAATTAACCTGTCGTGATTAGAGCGGATTTGATGGCCGCCGGCGACCAATTCGGGTGCAGCGATCTGAGCAGTGCGACGATTCCGGCGACGTGAGGTGCTGCCATCGACGTCCCGGTGTCGAGCACGTATGAGTCTTTGGTTGCTCCCAAGATGTTCACCCCTGGTGCGGCAATATCAGGCTGTTTGCACCAGAAGAATTAGGGTTTAGAATTTAGAACGATGTTGAGTTGAATGGTATAAAAAATCTATGAAAATCTTTAGGTCCATTTATTGCAACGACCTTCACTATGCATTATAGTTATTTATCATGTACCTGAACTTTTTAAGGTATATTTAATAAACTAAAAATCAAATTGTTAACAAATACCAATAAATAATTTGACCATATTACTCCTTGCGCAGATTTAGAGGGAAAAATAACATCTTTTATTCATTATTCTACGTATTTTAGAGGGAAAAATAACATCTTTTATTCATTATTCTACGTATTTTAGAGGGAAAAAACTCTCTATATGAGTTTTGAAAGTAAAACAATATATTTTATTCAATAATATATTCATTATTTTACATATTTATTCATTATCATAAGTTTCAAAAAATATTATCATAAACAATTCTTTCGTAAATTATGTATTTTTTGAAAAATGTGAACCACACTTTATCTAATCGTTGCAACAAACACACCTTTAGAATTATTCAATAACGAGTAAAGAAATCCATCATTATGTAATAATGATCACTCCTACATCTACTAATACGGTATTATATATTAAATACTCTTTCTTACTTATATATTATGTGTAGATACCTATAAACTTATTCTGATACCATACAAAAACACAATTCAAAAATCAATTGATACAATAACACTAGCTAGGATTCTTCCTAACCTCAAACCATTTAGATATATGTAATTAATTGTAGTTTTCCTGCATCTACTTAAGCAATATTCTTCAACACTTTCATTACTCATTACTTTATCTTATGCTACTTATGTAAATTTGCTTTGATGTCATGTGAAAATCTAATTCAAAATCAATTGACAGTAAATAAAGAGATTCATCATTCTATAAGTTCATCAGCTTTCTTAATTTCCTACATCTACCAGTGTAATACTATTCAACAAATATTGCTTTCTAGCTACTTGTAGTTTATCTCATGATGCGGGTAGAAGTGGTGAACCTGTTGTTCTAATATCTTGTGAAAATACAGCTTAAAATCAATCAATCAATAATAAGTAAAGAGATCTATTATTGTATATTAGCTCGATCAGATTCTTTTCTACATCTATCAATGTGAGAATTTGAATATATATTTCTTTTGCCAGATGTGTGGTGAGTACACACCTTGATCACTCCTGGAATAAAAGTGTTGGGACCTCTGGAGGAGAAACCAGCAACCTTAGGAGAGGAAATCTGATTTCCAGCAACAGTCACAGTGTGCTCAATCTTCACAACTGGAGATCTACCATATATGTACATATACATGTATACACACACACACACATATATATATATGAGAAAAATGTGAATTAATGTAGCTGCACAACTAATATAAGCAAAACAGTATACCGAATTTTGGCATACTGCTTTGGATATTTAAGATTTAAGGTTTACAGCAAAATTGTTGAGTGCTAGCTTACAGGAAAAATGACCTATATGTATATGTGTACCTGGTGGTTATGATGTAATCGGCCATTCTTGTGCCTATGTCAAAGTCGACTAGCACGCATGGGATGATCCGACATGGATCAGAGACTTCAAGAGTGTTTAGGGCATATTGGGCAACAACAAGGCCCTTACCTCCGGCCTTTGCCACATATGAAGCTGTGCTGTCGACGACCGATGATTGCGGTGTCATTGTCTTGATAGGGCAAAGCAGCACCTTCCCGACAACCTTGGTCCTCCTCCTCTCCAGCTCCTTCGGATCACAGCTATAGTTTTTTTTGTTTTGTTTGATTTTGATCATTATCAATAACAAAGCTAAATCATTCAACCACATATGACATGATTAATAAAAATCCAATCAATGAGATTCAAACTAAAGATATTGTAGGTGCTCATCTTACAATTTAGATATGTATACATTAACTTAAAATCTGATAATAGTGCAGATTAGATTTAAAATAGACAGATATTTCTCTTTTGCAAACATTTGTTTCAGATGCAATATATCAGTATTCATAGAACTTGCGTTAATATATCTGAACTGTAAAATAAACACCAGTAACATTTTTAGTTACGAGCACTTAGGGTTTTTAGGGTTTAAATTTTAATCCTAACCTTTAAATCTTAAATCATAAATTCTAAGCTTTCAGTATCTATAGTAACATTAATTGAACTCAAACATTATAAAAATTTACTCACCTTGATCCCAAAACAATGCCTCTAAATCTAACATCCTTCCTTGGTCCGTAATAAAGAGCTTGACCCTGAGGCATTCATAATAATAACAGTGATATTTAGGACTTAGGATTTAGGATTACAATTAAAATCAAGATATATTATTAATTAACAAATTTTCAAGTGTAAAAATCTTGACTATAAATTAAATAATGTATATTTACAAGTAATTAAATATAATAATGTATATTAAATTAAATGTTAATGCAAAGTAATTAAATTATATTATAGATGAATTAATTAATTATATAATCATACAGTTAGATTTTAATTTTTTTTTTTTAAAATAATCAAGAAATAATTAAAATTCTGACCACAAGCGTGAGGTTGTTGCCGAGGACAAGGTTGGTCGGAAAAGCTCGGTCGATGGTGGTGGCGGCGACGGTGATGACCCAGGGAGCGGCGTTGGTGACGCTCATCGGGGCGGGGCCGGCGTTGCCGGCGGCGAACACGACGGGGATGCGCCTGGCGACGGCGTGGAGGGCGGCGAAGGAGAAGGACGTGTCCTCGGTGGCGGCGAGGGACATGGACAGGACGTCGACGCCGTCGTGTATGGCATCGTCGACGGCGGCCAGCACGGTGGCGTCGTTCCCGGCACCGGACTTGCCCCACAGCGACTTGTAGACGGCGATCCTTGCGCGGGGTGCGCCTCCCCTTGTGGCCCCGCCGGCCAGGCCGTGGTAGCTGACGTTCCTCACCATGCCGCCGGCGGCCGTGGAGGCCGTGTGGGTTCCGTGGCCGTTGAGGTCCCGGGGTGAGATGTACTCACCTTCGAGGTCCTTCTCGTCGACACCTCCGGCGTACCATCGAGCTCCGATGATCTTCCGGCTGCACTTGATCGGAAACGACGTGCCCTTCCCCGTCTGGCATCGTCCCTTCCACCTTTCCGGGATCGGACCATAGCCGGAATCATCAAAGCTTCTCGACTCCGGCCAGATTCCTGAAACACAATCCACAGGCATCATAGGATTATCAATGACCCAAGAAGAAGACCACCACCACCACCGCCGCCGCCGCCGCCAAAAGCACGACAGATTCAGATTGAACCACACCTGTATCGACCACTCCGATTATCACATCCTCCCCTTCTCTGCTCCATTTCAGGAGGTCGGAGGGACGATCAAGATCCATGTTGAGGAACTCCCAGCTTCTCGTCGTCTGAATCCGGCAACGGCGGCTTTGGGTTACCCCAACCACGCGAGCGTCGTCTGTGTTGTGATCATACATATATAAATCAGATCAGCCAACTAATCAATACACCAGTTGGTTTTAGCTGGCGCTTTCGTTTTGTTTAAGGTTTAAACTTTAAGGTTTAAGGTTGAAACATGTTCAAATGCTTAAAATTAATTAACATACGTGTTCTTGCTCATACGCAGTCATCCGTGAAATTTCAACTCAAAACTAATTTGCATACGGTAAGTCAAAAAAAAATACAATCCATATTACATGAAGTCACTTTTTCCTGTACGTAGGAGTTTTTTTTAACTTTTTAGTTTTGAGAGTAGAAAAAAATAGTTTCTTTGATTTTTTTTATCAAACGTCATTTTGAATTTTTTTTAAAAAGTTACTTTAAAAATTATTTATGTCATTATTACGTTGGAAATAATTTTTGATTTAAATAAAAAATATAACAAACGTGATTGTAATTTATTTATATGTTTGTAAGTGTTTATAAAGGTAATTAATAGTGAAATTGCTTTAATATAATGTAAAATTCGATTAATAGTGAATGGAGAGATATGAATACTATTATCATATAAGTTTAAGTTTAATCTCTACTTAATTATACATTATATATATGATTATTTTCAAGACTTTGATTTACTTGTAGCTTATTTATATGTCTATAAGTGCATATGTATAGAAATGAATCTACTCTGATACCAAATATGTCACACTCTAAAATTAGAGAGTACATTTGAAAAAAATTTAACCAACTTTAAGAGTCATAGAATTAAAATTAATAGTAAAATAAATAGAATTAAAGTTATATAATAATTAATATAATGAAAATTTATATATCAAAAGTTATGAAAAATAACGAGAAATGAAAATTGATATGAAACTAAAATAACAATAAGAGAAACTTCTTTAAAATAAAAGGTAAACGTGAAAAACTCTCCTTTATTATTACAAGACTAATAGAAAATTTGTATTTTTAAAAATAGTAAAAAATTATGTAAAATAGTAAGAAATAATAGATTAAAATTTTTATTATTTCTCATTAATTTCAAAAATACAAATTCTACTATTTCTCACAAGTACCTGATAAAGTAAATTTTTTTATAATCTAGGATTCTTACTTTAAACTAACTTCAAACCCTAACTTTGAAAAGAACATTATCTAAAATATATAAAAAGTACGGTTTAAAATTTATGATTTAAGGTTTAGAATACAAGACACAAGATTCTTTGAACTTCTCAAAACCCTAAACCCTGAGAAGCAGAGAAATGGGTAGAGATGTATATATATATATAAACAATCAAACGACGTCTGCGTCACGAACCAGCAAGTTTTTGAGCTTGGGAGGTGGTAAGCATGGCGGCAAACCCAGAGAAGCCATGCTTGTAGCTGTACAGGAGCGAGCTCCGAGCTGCTTCTTCACTGCTTCCAACATTCAAACGAAGGAGAGTTAAAGCTCAAGAACTCAACACTGATCATACCCGATTTGAACTGTGGTGGTGGGGTTTTGTGTTGAGTTTCAGATTGGGTTTCAGTGTTTCACCTCCCAAGTATGGAGCCGAGGATGCCATGGTGCAGAGCTGTCTCAAGCTTTGGATCCTCCTCCTGCTTCTCACCCATGTAAGCGATGTACAGCTGCAACACATGGAGAAGAAGACGATGGCCACTGGTTATACATATACATATACATATATAGATATAGATATAGATATATATATATATAAATCAGCAACAGCAAACCAGAGGAGCATTGAGGAGATCGATTTGGTGGGTAATGGAATAAATTAAGACATGTATGTAGGTATATATGAAGAGAAGGAGCTTTTCTTTTCTGATGATCAGTGGGTCGATCGATTTTCATCAGAAAAGCTTCTGCCTTAAAAGCTTTCTACCTTTTTCTCTTCGGATTCTGCAAGGGAACAGGAGATTAAGCAAGCTTGCAGAAGGAACAGAGAAAGAAGGAGAGCAAGCAAGCAAACATTTGGGTGACCCATCATCTATCTATCCTCCCTAGCTTAATTGGTGCTGCAAATTGTGCTGTTGCTCTCACTTTAAGCTTCTTCTTATAAGAAGAGCAAGCTCTTTCTGTGTGTGTGTGTGTGTGTGTGTGTGTGACGTCTGTCTTTGACACACACTCATCTGGGCATGGTGATGGGTTGCATGTGGTTCAACTTGCAGAGAGCAGAGGTCGTTAATGGTGCAGGCAATCAAGAAGAACTAAGCGTAAGGAGGGGTTTAAGTGTGTGTGGTGCTGTGAATCAGAGCTCGTCCAACCTTCGATATGTGTGTTGGCACAGATCAATTAACTTCTGATTATCATATGCCAAACGAAGAGATTTATGCATCAAACAGGGATGTGTGAAATGGTCAAGAAACCTAAGCTTCCATCTTACTCCACCCTGCATTCAACCCAAGACTGGTATCAGCTTTTTTTTTTCATCAGACAACAAATTAAGGTGTTGCTTAGGGTTTACTCCATGTCATCATCCCTGCAGCATTAAGACCGTTGTCTCTCTTCCATGTCCATGCATGTGTGTGTGCTGGTGCATTGAAATTGGGGTTTTGGGTTTTAGTTCCTTCTTCTTAATTCCTCCTGACCTTAGGCTTTAGAGTTTTATTATTATTATTATAATATGCTTTAGAGTTTAGAATTTAGGGTTTAAAGTTATAATCTTAAATTTTGAATTTTGAAATTTTAAGGGGATTTGTGCTTTTGAAAATGGTGAGAAATGTCAAAAATTTTGATCTATTATTTCTTACCTTTTCCAATAGCACAAACTCCCTTTTAACTCAAAATTAAATGACACTGAGTAGAAGGATTTGATCATTACATAAGTTCAAATTCTAGCTCTATCTTAAGTAAAATGGGACCTTTTTGGTACTTTTTCTTAGTTGTGGTGCTTTTTAATTAAGCCTTCAAGTATCTCAGTCTTTATGTATGTGAACTTGATTTGATATCATGTAAAATTATAAATCATAATCAATTGACGATGAGTGAAAGGATTTGTCATTATATAAATTTAAGTTTTGTTTCTATCTTGATCAATGTAAGGCTTTTTTATTGATATGTACCACTTCTCTCACTTGTGGCATGTTAATATTAATTAAACTAGCTTCTTGAGCAAATCTATAGCTAGCATATCAAGATTGAGTGAGAAAAACAACACTATCAATTAATTGGTTTGTGAAATGTCCATGACCAAGAAGAAATTGATTCTATAGTAGCCATGCATGCATCTTGAGACAACATATCAAATTCAATGCACATCTCACTACAAGAAGACTAGCTAGTGATTTGTGAGGACATGCATGCCCTCACTACATCCTCACCAACTAGTCCATGTCAAAGTTGAATTTTTTTGGTAGTAACAATAGAGATGGAATAACATGACCTTAGTTAGTTGAATGATAATGTGTTAGATTGAGGCTAATTTTGAAGCTAATTGTTAAAAAAGTCTTAACATATATATATATCGGTAAAAGTAAGAACAAGACTAGGTTTAACACATGATGAATTTGATCTTTTCGCTTATTATCAATTGATTTTAAGATAAAATATTTATTTCACATTAACACAGTGACGAACAGTAACTAGCTAGTTTGAGGTTGTAGAGAGCCTCGCAGCAAACATGATGCCAACTAGAGTGGATCCCTAATTAAGTAGCATGAAGGCTGTTGAACATAAATAAAGCTTTAATTACCAACATGAAAACAAGCCCTTGAAGAAAAGGGTTTTTGACATTGAGTTGATTTAGTGGCCAATGAGACATTGTATGTAGCAAGAGTTGTTGATGATACCCCTTCACAACTCTAATTAATGGCTTGAAAAGGCATGGTAGCTTTTAGACAAGGTGTATTTATAGGCAAATAGATGGTTGTTTAATTGGTTTGGGGGATTCAAAAAGAGCTCATAAGAGAAGGCCACTATCTATATGTCAAGAAAATAAGCGATGATATTCTTATTTTGTCTCTTTATGTTGATGATTTGTCCTAAAGTTCAGCAGTAAAGATCAGAAGATAGTGCTGAAAAGGTAGATGATGAGAAATACTTCAAATTAAAGTTTAATGGGCTAGCTGTTAATTTGATGTTATATATTGTTATGGCTGGTTACAAGGACACAGACATTAATTATTTCTGCTATAATTAAGTCTCCTGTATATCTAGGTTTATACATTTTATTGGTAAGATTGACTTCTGACAAGTGGCTAAAAGGATTATCAGACATCTCAAGGAAATAGTCAATTATGGCATTAAATTTGAGAGAAATCGTTCTTACAGATTAGGCTGTTTTATTTGCAGAAAGTGAGGATTAGGATGGAGCTTGTGATGATCTGGAATTATATCTTCTTGGTGCTCTAGAAATCAGGATATAGTGGCACCATCAACTGCTGTTCAGACTGGGTTTACAGCAACAACTTCAACTGTAAATCAAGATCATACATCAAGGGAAATTTTGTTAGATCTGTGTACTGAAATTTATGTTGATAATCAAGAAAAACCAAGTATTTCATGGCAAGATCGACCATGAACTTTAATGTTAAACTTACCTTCTTGGAAGAAGTTAAGAATGGAGGCATAGGTCTCATCTACCGCAAATCTAAAGATCAGTTGGCCAATTTGTTAACCCAGCAAATTCCTAATTACAGATTTGAATGGTCTAGGAGAAAATTTGGAGTCTGCAGATCTTTAAGCAAAGGAGGTACAATAGTTAGAGAGGTGCTTAAGGAGCACCTCCTTAACTACATGTTGTCATGGTCTTTTCTCTATAGTTTTCAAACTTTATTAATCCCATTGTATTTAGGGATGTTAAAAACGTGATTAATTAGTTGTGGTAAGAGTGGATGCAATGGTTCCTTTATCAAATGCAGGGATGCTGTAAATCCTGTTTTGTTGAAAGTGAAGAAAAATTTCAAAAAATTATAGGGTTCTTACTTCAACTTTCTTGTTTTAATCCCTCAATACCAACAACGACTAAAGAAATAAAATTCAGATAACATCACAATTTAGATTCTAATCAATCAAGGTTACGTTCAAGCTCTATCTGTTTCATTCTAAATATCACTAGAACTTGTTCTTCCATTCAACACATTTTCAGAGAATGCAATGATGTATCAGATGGTTTGACAGGCCAAGGTCCCCTTTCAGATAATCAAACTCTTTATGCCAATGTTTCTTCCTTTCTGATCAAAGCTAGAAGTCATTTTCACCTTGACAAATGAGCTATTCCTACTTATAGAAAGGCTCATTGATTACCATCTCCTCCCTCGTTTATGCTTCTTGTCCTTCTGGTTTATTTACCTTCATGTTATGCTTGTTCTTCCTTTATTTTGCAGTCTTTTTAATTGTCTGTAAGGTTTTGATTTAACCCCCCTTGCTCTGTACCTCTCATTTTAGTTTGACCCCCACCTCATATATAGATCGAAGATGTTTTAAAATTTTTTTTTTTAAAAAAGTTCTATTTGTTTCAGATTTATGGTATTCAAATTATAAGATTATTGTGATGTGACACTAATTTGAAACCAATAACATTCACATAACAGATTATAGGGAAAATCAATGGACTATGCACAATAATATTTTAGTTTTAAATTTTATAATCTTCTAATCCAATTTTTCTCAGATTTTGAGATACCAACAATACATCTATAGTTCTACAAAATTCATAATCTTGGCAAGTGTGAATAATATGGATTATGTATAATCTGAACACCCTATAACCTGAAAAAAAAGAAAAGAACACCCTATAACCTTAACCCATGTGTCTCAAGCTCATAAAATAACTCTTATGCTGGTGGACCTGAACTTGTTTGTTAGTACTCCATAGACCTAAAAGTTACAAAGAAATTATCAGAAAGGATTACAAGTTACAGCCACAAAAACACTTTTATTGATTAACCAAACCTTTAGTTGGCCAGCTTCCAAGTGAAATAATCATTTGATTCAACAGTACAAGCAGCAATACAAACAGTATAATGGTGCAATTATTTATCCATTCCATTTTAAAGGATGTAATCCTAAACTCAGACCTAAGCAAAAGCACAGGAAAGAAATACAAGATGTATCACTGGATGTTGACCAATGCAGCTGAGACTAGTTTACTTCAACTGGCTGCATGTTCTCTGCTTCTTTTCTGAGCTCCTCAAACAACACTGATGACAGATACCTTTCTCCAAAGCTGGGGTGAACGGTCTATACAAAAACATGAAGCCATTAGAGATATGTTACAGAAGCAAAGTGAGAGAAAGTCGCATGCCAGTTGTCCTTTTTCACAATAAGTCAGTAGATGCAAGGAATCATGATAGGTTAGTCAAACAGTCCATTTACCTTTCTTCAGATTACTGGTCTGTTCTTGCACCTGTTAAATATATACCAGACAAACAGAACTACCTATTCTTACATATCTTATATAAGATTTGGTACATCAGCTTCATGTGGCCAATGGAGCACATCATATATTGCTAGACGTGCTCTAATTTGTTCTTATTTCAACCGATTATAAATTTTTCCATAAGACTTAAAGATATGCCAACTTTCAGGTACCATCTACTTCTTCCTAGTTTTTAGCAAAAGATGTATTGTGATTTAAACTCTGCTTAAAAGGGTGAACTGGAGCAAAAGGTTCCTATCAATGTGAAATCTTAGGAGAGTCCAATTCTACAATCAATGTTAGTTTTATTATCTTTTTGGTCAATAATATCTATCATCATGTGCACTTGGAAAGAATAATCTAAAATCAAGTTGAAAGAGAACAGAAGAGTTCATTGTGAGAAACACCAGTGGAATTTTGTTAAATATAGCATGGAGAAGGCAAGTCTTGTGGAATTTTGTTAAACACTAGTGTAATCTAGAAGTTGTATGCAAGTGGCTTAGTTATTGTACATCTCACACAATAATCTAATGATAACAAATTCACAACCAAGTGAAGGACAACAATATCAACCATAATTTGGCGAATTCAAGAAACTCTCAGCATACCACAATAAGTTTGCCTTTGTTCTCGGGCTTTCTTGCAAGCCTAAGTGCTGCTACGGTATTAGCACCGGAGGAGATACCAACCTGCAATGGATAATTAGCAAGGGAATTTTATCAATTCAGAATAAGAACGTGAAAAATGTGAGTGGCTATCAAAACAATATAGAATTATATCACTGAGAAACAAATAAGTGATTCAGTTTATTATCATTTTGGAACATCTACATTCATGAGATCAAATGCTGTAGCATCTTAAAGATAAACTTTGGAGGCTCCAAGAACAGAAGAAACATGTTTCTGATAAAGGAGAATAGATTGGGTATTCCATGAGGGGGGAGATTGTGTCTATCTGAAACTACTCTCATATCAACAGAATACAGTGAGTTTTAGGGCATATAGTAAATTTTGTGCAAGGTACTTTGGTCCATCTCAGGTAATTTGATGGACAGGGTTGGTTGCATAGAAGTTACATTTGCCTCCCTCATCAAGGGGCATCCATTTTTTCATTTTTCTTTCCTTAGAAGGAAGGTTGGAATGGAACCGGTGTCAACAGCTATACCTCTAGCATGGCCAATTGAAGACACCAAAAGAAGTCCACAAACATTACAAGATAGAAGAATAGTGAAGTGAAAGAATCAGGCAATACTTGAGGTATTGGTGAAGTGAGAAGGAATGGAAGATATGCATAGGCAACATATACAAGGAAGCACTCAAGAGACATTGAGGACAATTTCCTAGACTAATAAGTGCTTGCTTATTGGGATTGATCTAGCATAGATTGAATTATCAATCCAAATCATGTGTATTGGGCAAATCCATCCATTGCTAAGAAGGGAGATGTCCCAATTTGACTGATATACAAGCAATATTAGTCAATACAGACGGTAGGCCAATGAAACTTCTCTCTATCATCAGAAGTGTTATTTCCTCTTTAATTCATTTGCTATCAAAGCTTCAAAAAGGTGTTGAGAGATGTAGTTCTTCAAATCACCTTCCTTGTCGGACTTTTGCAAATGCCAGAACTCAAATTTGAAGTGAAGACTCCCATAAAGATGTATTGTGATAATTAGTCTACGGCATTCACTGTCAATAATTTCACTTTTCTTGAAAGACCAAAACATATCAAAGTAGACTGTTGTTAGAGGAAATAATGTATTAGGGTTTTAGGAGTGCATGGGTTTAACATTGGTGCTTCTTTTCATTCAACCAAAGTCCAACACAAACTAACATTTAATTCTATTATGTCAATATACAATTGGTAATCTTTTGAAGTCTCAAGAATATGAACAAGGATAAATAATTGGAATTATAAACTTGAACTTACAAAAAGGCCCTCCTTTATAGCCAGCTCCCTTGCCATCTTAACTGCATCATCGCTAGTTACCTAAACACCATGAAGTTGAAGAAATTATGTACTAATAGAATGACATTAAAATTTAAAAAACGCACATTGAATTTGAATAGTAAAAAATGCAGTGTACATTTTGAAGTGAATCTCAAATATTTATTTATTTATTGAATCTCAAATATGTTGTACCATTGCTCCTACAGACAAGAGAATATCATGGAAGAAATCTCTGCATTTGTTTCATCAGAGTATAAATCTGGAAAATCTGTAACTTCTATGTGGGAAACATCTATCAAATACCACTATAAAGCAAAAAACCATCACACTCTCACCTCAAGAACCTCTTCCATGACATCCATATCAAGAATCTTTGGTTGGAAACCTACCCCATTGCCTGTTATATGGTGGGGTCCTGAACAACAAAGTTTCTTAAAAAAATAACCAATGTTCTTGGAAAGGAAATATGTTTAATGGAAAGAAGGGAAAACAATCCCAAAAGTAGATTACTGTTTTGGCCCCATGAGATATTTACCTGGTTTACCTCCATTCAGTATGTTACTTTCTGCAGGCTCAAGACCATATATCTGAAAAGTAAAGGAGAAAAAAAGGGGAAGAAATGGAATATTAAAGCAGCTATCACTAAGGCTACATTGTATTTGAAATTTTGAATTACAGCTAAAACAAGATAGTTGAAAAAGTATGATGACAAAACTTCTTGATTACCTTAACATTAGGATTCATTGATTTAAGGTATCTCCCAACACCAGAGACAGTGCCGCCACTTCCTATTCCCATTACAAATATGTCCACTTGGCCCAGAGTATCCTCCCAGATTTCAGGACCAGTTGTCTCAAAATGCACCTGGAAAATTGATACGTGATCTGATTGATAAATGATGTCTAAAAATGTATTTGAAAATGAATTACTTAATCCCATAGAAAGAAAAAAACTTCAACCATTGTCAAGCTGCCTCATGTGTCAATATGAATGAAGACATGAAACCATGTAATTGATTAGTCATCCACTGTTTTGACAAGTGAAAATTTTCATGCCAATGTTCTATAACTGTGACAATTATTCATTTCTTAATGGACTGATTTTTCTTTGCATCTAATTATTTATAGGATTCCAGTTAACAAAAATAAACATTCAAAAGTTTGATTGACATCTAATGAGATGATTTTACCAAGGTAAACACAAACTCTACTATTCAGTTTGATCTTGAACTTTTGCTCCCATCATGTGAATCACACAAAGCCTCTCATCCATGATTGTTTGACCATGGCCAAGGAGCAAGTAAAAATAGCAAAACTAAGATTGAGCTTAGGGATAACTAGGTTCAAACAGAAGACTTTCTACACTTGAAGGTGACATTCTATGCTTATTCAAATCAAACTCAAGAATTACCATAAAAAAATCAACCTCAATAATTTCATCAAAACATAAACTTCATTGGTAATTAGGATATTTACATTCTGCATTAAGATTCCATCAGATGAACTTCCAATAGTTTCATTGACACCTAATGATACGATTTGGCACATATTTGCCAAGGCATTAAGCTACCTAGGCGTTGGCCAAGGGCATCTTGAATGCCTAACAATCTAAATGATGTGTTGACATTATTTTTTATCAATGTGTGTGTGTGAAACTATGTTAAATTAGGTATAATACTGCAAAAGCAGATGTTAATTTTGAAATTTATGTAATATATTGTAAATATAAAAAACAAGTCATGATGCTTGGACTACATCAATAAAATGCATAATGAAAATTATAATAATATTGTAGAGAATGCCAAATATATACATTATACCTCAAAAACAAACGTTAATTGCTATGTATTTTGTAATATTACAAAAATGTGAAGAACAACTTAGAGTGCACAATTCTTGTCAACAAATGCACAAAAATCATAAAAATAATATAATAATATACTAATATGCTATTCCATGCAAAAATTAGAAATTGAAGAATAAAAATTAAAGGAACATCTTTCCTTTCATTTTCTTTTACTCTCACTTGAAATGTTTATTTGGAGTTTCTAACGTTTTGAGAAAATATAGTTTTTTATGTTTTTATTGAAGTAAACTTCTAAATTATCAACTACATTATACTTTGTATTTGGTCTTAATGTTATGGTATTTTCTAATGATGTAGCACTAGGCTTCTATTGAATGAAACGTTCTAAATTTATCATGATCAATAACTTAGTAAATTTTATGTAATAGAAGTTATTACTATTAGAGGAAAAAATTGAAATTAAAAAAAATTATGTGTAAAAGTCATTGAAGTTCTCAACTTATATGACTCTCAGATTCCTGAGAAGCTAAATTCTCTAAGAAGCTGTAAAAGCTAGCTTTTCAATCAAGTAAGAAATTAACTTCCACATGTAGGTACATTTAAATGGACTCTAAATTGTAAAACAAGACGGAATAGCTACCTTGGTATTGGCAGGATTTTCAAATTGCTGCAGCATGAATGCATCAGGATAAGAATCTGCAAGCTCATAAGCCTTCCTGACAGTCCCGCCCATACCCTTAGATGGGTCTGTGAGGATTAGATCAGCACCAAATGCCTTCATGGTCACCCTTCTCTCAAGACTTGTGTAAGAAGGCATAGTGAGTACTAGCTTGTAGCCCTTCATAGCAGCCACAAATGCAAGCCCAATCCCCATGTTCCCCGAGGTTGGCTCAATTAGTATTTTCTGCTAAAGCCAACCCATTCAGAGAAGACAATCTATATGCTACAGATCAAAATATATAATTGCTAGTTTTATGAGGATTTTATGGGAAAATCTCCTTCTTTTATAAGGGATAAGTTAAAAAACAATTTTATTAAGAATAGAGTAGGAGTTACCCAAATTGAAGATAAGATAAGGGCTTAGGTGATCTAGTTATATTTTTGGGAATACTTGGAAGAAAAAGATTAATGTGGCTGACCATATGAAATAGGATTATAGCTTGAATGGTTATATAGAAAAGGATTCATGTAACTGAATGTATTCTATTTAACAACAATAACCCAAGCCTCATTTAGCTGTTTTGATGTTATATAATTTTTTCAATTTTGTTAATTTATTGAGTGCAAGGAATCTTGCAAATATTGTTAAAATTTCTTCATCTCATTTCTCTATACTCTTCTTATTTTTCTTTTCCTATTAACCTACAATTATTGCTGTTTCATAGAAGTTGGCTGTTGTGTTGTTGGAGAAGCTTACCAAAGCTTTATCAAAGTGCTATTGCTAACTCATTTTTATATCTTTCCAAGTCTCCAAATTCTTCTACTTGCATAAGTCTTAATGAAGCTTTTTTTTCTGAAATTTTCTGGTAGATATTTCTTATTTATATTTAGATCTACTAATGTTTATAAGCTTTGTATTAGACTTATCCCTATTTTCATTAGATATACCTTGAAATTAGATATATCTAATTTGATATCATTCATTACAACTACCTTGAAAGTACGTATTTCTCTTTAAATCTACCTTGAAATATCCATTTGCCTATTTTTCATCTAAATATCATATTTTAAGCATTCATTCTTAAGTAGGCAATCCTAGGCCCCTGTTCACTATAAAAAGGGACCCTAATAGGTCTTATTGGCTTGGACATCTTGGAGCATTACCTACCATCTTCATATCATCCTGCTACCTCTCAAATTCCTTAAGTATGTCTTTATCACAGCAAGGTCCTCTTGCTCATCCAATCACCATGTCAAAACGTCAACTCCAATACATTGTCACCCTTAACACCATTGTTTGGATCATTAAAGGACATTTTCTCTTCCTCTACCTCTTTCATGGGTTCATCAAAGTGAAGGGAGGCTTTACATTTATTTTGCATTATATATATCATTCCATTAGCATAAAAAAAAAAAAAATAGTATCTATTTTCATCATATCTTTCATGTGTCTTCCTTTTCGTTTAACAATTTTCTAGACACCTTTCTCATCTCTTCATTTTTGTGTTGACCACTTAAAATAGGTGAAGAAGAGGAAGCATGATGTATGAGCTGTCAGCCAGTGCTTACACTAACATTAGATGAGAATCTATGAAAAACACAAAGAAAATCTTCTGAAAGATGTCCTGACTTTGGGTGGTTATCATGCTCATTCAAGATGTTTGTGGATCCTAAATGACAATCAACAATATCAAAGTACTTGATTATATGACATGAACACAAGGATGACATCCATGCTAATAAAAGGAAGATCATGACCAGATGAGTTTGAATAACTAAACATGAGGAAACTAAGTTGGATGCACTCAAGAAAGTAGGTGGTAAATTTGAGATACAAAAATAGGAAGAAATTTGATGAGGTTGGTAAGGTTAGAGTTGATTGGGTATATAAGGTAGCTTGAAGTATAAACGTTCTACAATGCCAACCCAAGAGACAATGACCAAAGTGCTCAACCACTAGTAGCTTGTCAAAAGAATGGCAGGAAGATCTAGATTGAGGAAATGATAGGGAGTGTATCCTATTTGCAACCCAACAAACCCACAATAGATTGGTTTACTCCAATTCTCACATAAAAATGTTTTCGAAAGTTAGCCTTGAGAGCAACAACATAGTGAGATTAAGACTTAGATTGCGTTGTTGTCGTAACCTTAAAACTAACAATCAACTTGAAAGCAGCAAGAATAATCAAGACCTCTTTGACCTTTTCCCAATCGGCTCCACAAAAAACATCAATCTATAGTCCACATACTAGAGATGGGAAGTTGACCCATATGATTTATGTTCTCAATATACATATAAATGCAATGATACCTATTTATTTGCTAAATATTATAAAAAAATTGTTATTGATAGTGCAAATCACATACTTGGTGCACTGGTGGAAGAAAAAGGATAGGCAGAGAAAGAAAATAAACCAGTGGACTCTGCAGTGGTAAGGTTAGAGAATGAAAAATAATTCCCCACCTTTCCAGGAGCTATCAGCCCTTTCCTCTCTGCATCCTCTATCATTGAAATCGCTGGCCTGTTCACTCAAACAACAGACAGAGCAATGAAAATATGACAAGGCAATGACCCGTCCATGCAATATATGATAAGATGAGCAGCATGTGAAACTTGGCTAAGGAAAGAAGCCGAGTCCAGTACCTGTCCTTGATGCTACATGTTGGCTGTCGCATTTCCAGTTTGGCAGCTATCCGAGCCTCACACCCTTCACACACTTTGTTCAGATACACCAACGGCGTTCTCCCAACAAGCTGCAGATCCCCCCCACAAAAAGGAGGACTCAGAGATCTTATTTGGAACATATTCAACATCACAATTAACAATTCTAATTTAGAACTATCAATTGTGACAACACAATACGAATTTTTTAGTGACGACATGAATGCCGAGATCAAAAAAATCCCCAACCTAGGCATGTTCTAATGGCACAGCTCAAATTTTTTTCATGTCGTTGATTGTGTTGTGTTGGCCCAACATGATTCGGCTCAAATTGTTTAAATTCTAAATTTTAATATTTATAAATAATAAAAAAACTTTATACTTGCATTTACAAAAAATAAAGATAATCATAAATAAACTGATAAACATTAATTTTTTATTAATTAAACAAATTTACAAAAGATTTATTATAAAGAGTTTACAAAGTTTAAAAAAAATTGAAAAATTACAAGACATTTTAAAAATTTACAAAGTGTTAAAAGTTACATTTGTTTAATTGTTCTTTTATTGTTTAAATATTTAATTCTACACCTAAATTATTTTATACTTCTTTTATTAATTTACTAACATGAAACAAACACTCAAAATATATAAAACTAAAATTTCATTCCAATATTTTAAAAAATTTCTTTCATTTTAGCGTCAAAAATGGATATTCACTGCATTTACTGAAAACACAAGAAACCACCCAAAATTTTCGCGCCGATTTCGTGTCTAGTGCCGTTTTCGTGCCGAAACAACAGGAAATCACATAAAAGTCAGTCCAAGCAACTGTGCCAGTTCTTGCCGTGTCGGTGACTGGCCCAGTTACCAAAACTGTGTCTTACCGTGTCGGCCGACACAATTTGACTCGATTCAATTAAAACGTCTACGATAATTACGATTCAAGAAGAGTACATCGGCCTCCAGCTTGATGCGAATCACACACAACTCAGAGAGAAGAGATCGGACATGCCTCTGAAAGATCCTTCTTGACATGAGTGGAGAAGGAGCTTCTTTGGATGAGAGCAGTCGCCTTCCTCCTGCAGCTGCTTCTGCTGTTGGAAGCTCTTCTGACCACCGTAGCAACCAACCCTACCATCATCTTCCTAGCCTCTTCCTATGGAGTTGAGTGGTACACTGCAACGATCGCAACGGCGGCGAGGGCGGCGACGCTCCCTCCTCCGATACGTTGACCGGAGATTATATCTTCCTGGTGGAGCGATGGAATCGATGATGGGCGGACGATCGAAGTGACGGTCCGAATTAATCTCGTCTAGTTAAATTTGTATATTAATTAAAGAGTATAAAAAAGTAAAATTAAAGTTAATTTTATAAATATAGTTAAAATTATATAATAATTTAAATAATAAAAATGTATACGTTAAATCTACGTAGAAATAATAATATTAGAAATAATTTTAAAAATTAGAAGAAGTTAAAAATAAATGGAGTTAAAGTGTTGAAAATTTATATATTAATTTATATAATAATAATATTATTATAAATGATTTTAAAAATTAGTTAAAATCAAACTCAAACAAGGTTAAAATTACCAAAGCTGCCATTTGAGAGGTAATCCTCCCTTCAATACAAGAGTTTAGTCAAGACTCATAATATCAACGTAACACTGATACAAGAAGTTTGAGTTAAAGTTAAAATTAATTTCATAAATATAATTATAATTAAAGTAATAAAAATTTATATATTAAAATTTACGTAACAATAATGATATAAAAGTGATTTTGAAACCTGATTGAAACTGACTCCAAACAAAGCCTACAATACATATAGATATTATTTGAGAAAGTGGTTAAACACCCAACCAACTAAGGCTTTGTTTAGAGTTGATTTTAGTTAATTTTAAAAATTATTTTTAATATCATTATTACTATAAAAATTTCAATATATAAACTTCGACCATCTTAATTAATATGTACTTTTAAATTTATTTAAGAAACTAAATTTAATTTTAACTTTATCCAAACTCTAGACTATTTAACTACTGCATTGCATATACATATAAATGGAGAAAGAGAGAGAGAGAGAGAGAGGGGAAGGGACAATGTGAAAGGCATCAGCCCTTTTAGGCGGCGTGTAAGATATCATCTACCAGTCCAACATTGGACTTTTGCTAACCTTTATTTGAGAGGTCGTTTGTTTAATATCGTACATTGACGATAATTATCATACATTATTATAATATATAGTATTTTTATCAAATAATTTAATATTTTATAATAACAATTAATATCACCGTAAATTATATATCTTATATCTTACATCACCTAATCTCACCTCTAAAACAACAATACCCTAAACTCATCCCTTGAAGCAGAAGCAACATCTAAGGGGTCGACGACATGGATAGCCACATGGCCACTTCCACGACCACCCTCATGGGAGCACTTGAATCTCTTTTTTTAATACTGTGAAATGTTGAAACTGTGAAAAAATTTATCAAACGAATTCAAACTACAAAGTGAACGAAGCTTAAAACCGCTTTAAACACTATACACACCACTTGAAGAGGAATTCTCCATTGCACCTGCATTTTTGATGTGGCACGTTGTAGTTCTCTGCTCCAACTGCAAAAAATACGATTTTACTCGTTATTATAATTATATCTTTAATAGAACAAACATTAAATTTATCAACGACTTATGTTTATAGGTGCAAAGATTTATTGTCAATTATTAAAATTAATCAAACTTGAAAATTTTCGATCAGACAGAGGAAAACTTCGGAAAGAAATCTAGATGATGTTCAAGATGTGTATGGGCATTTTTGTCCTATTAAATTCACTTTTTTTCCAACCTATTTAATTGCATTAAAAAAATTTAATTCACAAAATGAATTCCTAACCATATATGATGCATGGGGAGTTGCATTAGCTAAATAGCTAGTATGGGCATGAATGCATGGGGATGGATAATGATACATTCAGAGAAAGGCTCCGGCTCCTTGATTCCAAGACAGAAAAACAATAGCATTGTACATTCAAAGGGAGGAAGTTGGGTGAAGGCCACTTCTCCAATGAGCTATTAGCTCTTGTGATTTTTCTTTTGTCCATGCTCATTTGACAATTACTGCCAAATTTACAAAACCAACACTCAAAAAATCAAAGAGCCTATTACATAATCGTGATGAAATGAGTCCTAACAATCATATACAAATTACAAAAAATGTTTCTTTCAAAAGTTACTTGTGTAAATGTCATCAATACAATCAAAGAGAAATATGGTAAACAAATAAAATCTACATAAATACACAAATACATTTGTTCTTGTTGAATTTCAAAGAGGTTGTTGTATTGTCGTTTTTCATTGACCTGGAAGCTATTTTGGAATTGTGAAATTAATAAATAAACAAGCTTCTAGAGAATTTTTAAAGCTTGATCCTACTGTCAAGCTAGTTTCTAAAGCTTGGACACTAGGTTATTCTATTCCCTGAAGAAAAACTGCTAAATAAACCTTTAACTTTTACAATTTTCAAAATCTCTCCACAACAACTCACCTTTCAAAAGTTCGATTCTTGAAAAAGGCTTACTAAGAATCTTTACCAAACCAACCACTAAAATGATGTCTTACTGGTTGAAAGATCTTTTTTAAAATTCAAAAGTCTCAAGTTCAACTCTTCACTCAGGCAATACTATTCAAAAAAACTCAAATACCATTTTGCAACAACTTGTAGGCACTTAGATTCTACAAAATATTGATTTTTCACACCATTCCATGCAACCGAAATCAATGAATAGTTTGTCACTGTTCATTTTGGTATTTGGATGGAAGAAAACAAGTAAGCAGTGGTCAACCATCTCTGATACAATAGAAAACATTGTAGCCATCAACAAATTAAGAATTGAAGCTTTTTTTCTACTAATTTCTACTAGAGAATGTGTTTCATCACCTTCCAGTAGCTTGCAATGCCAGATCATCAAAATGAAAGGTTACTGCTTTAAAATTACAAATGAAATTTAAATTGTTTTAGCATCTCATAAGAATTACTGGATTAAATTAACTTAATAGGAAGTTGATTTTTTTACTGGATTAGCTTCAATAGGAAATCTAATTTTTTAAACTGTTACAATCTATGTAGGACTTGCTAAAGTACTTCATTTCCATATTTGATACCGAGAAAAGAATATCCATCAGATTTACACAGAACCAATCAAGTGCTTGCTATGTAGAAATGAAAAAAGAACTAGATTTGTAAAGGAAGGTAATTTTAAGACAAAGAACTACAAATTGAAATGGACGTGTAATAGCTTTATGGTTTTTTGATAAAGATAGTATTTTCTGCATAATTCAAGATTTAAATCTTCAAAGAAACCACAAGTGTCAATACCCTGGAATAACTGAACAAATGTAATTATTTGCAGCAGCATTGTAGTTTGGTCTACAAGGTTTGAATCATTCAAAAATGATTAAAGCTGCTATTGATTTCCGAAAAGTTTGACTGATCAAATTTTGCCTATCATATGACATTGTAACATTCTTCTCAATCACTTATATCAAGGCAAAGTACATTTAGGCCTCATTTGGGGCCAATTTCAGTCAACTCCTAAAATCACTCTTAGTATTATTATTATTGTACAAATTTTAATATATAAATTTTCACCACCGTAATTATTATGTAGATTCAACTTTATTCATAAAACTAGTTCTAGTTTCAACTTCATGCAACTTTTAAAGCTAAAGGGATTTGATGTACAAATTTTAATATATAAATTTTCATTATCGTAATTATTACATAAATTCAATTTTATTTACGAAACTAGTTCTAATTTCAACTTCATCCAACTTTTAAAGTTGATGGGATTTGACCTCAATCGAGGCCATAGAGGCATGTAAGGATCATTCTTGATCCTATACAGCCACATAGATCTTATTTAAGCAGACTTTTATAGAGGTTGGTGGCCTTATTTACTTTGTGCATTTTTCTTGAGCATTCTAATTAGTGGATAAAAAAATAATGTTCCATGGGTTTCATTAAATGGTAATCTATTAAGATTTCATTCACCAACCCTCTTCTACCACTCCTGAAGTAGGCAAAAATACTTCCATGAGTGATTTCGAGTGAATGATTTGTTAGGTTAAAATAATGAAAAGAATGTATTGAAAAATGAAAATGTCATCAAGAGTAATTCTGAAAATTGAGATGAGTGATAAGTAAATAAGGCCTAAGTTTATTCAAATGTGTGAAAAAAACTTGAGACAAAAATACCAGTGAGCACTCTTGTCACCAGAGGTTAGAGAAAGGCATACCTCTCCATGTCCAACACAAGGTCAGAATTGCCCTAAAAATCTTTCTCGGAGTAGCGAACACCAAGGTAGCATCAGTACTTGTTGCTCCAAGCATACCAATTCAGCTTCATCTGGAACCATAAGGGGGAAGTGCCAAGGATGCCTCGCGACAGCCTCGAATCGAACACATTGAACTGAACTTTCTGCAGAGAATCCAACAAAAACTGCACTGGCACGGCAGGCAGGAGCACCGGCTTCGCCTCGGCGGGAACCGATTTCGACAATTCTCGAGCCTTCTGGAGATGTGCCCTGGCCACGGACGCCACCTCCAACACCGCATCAGAAAGACGATCGCCAGAGTCAATCTCGACAGCAGACAACCCATGCTTGGCCGCCACATCCGCGGGTATATAAGAAACCCTCCCCGTTCGACTCGCGTGGTAGGGTAAAGACTTGAGAAGCAAGAGAATCCCGCTAGCTTTCCCTACATGAGATGCGGCATGATCGGCCGCCGTAGCCCGCACGCCCCCCGCCTGAAGCGTCAAGTACAGGATCGTCGACGCCGTGCTCTCCGCGTACCTCTCCATCTCCTCAACCGACGCAACCACGGAATTCCCTTCCTCGTCCCTGCTGGCGTCCGCGATCCGGGCTTCCACGGAGCGTTTCAGCCAGTGCTTGCTGATCTTGTGGTCTGACACGACGGATGCCAGGGCTTGGGCCGTCGGATGCTCCACGAGCTTGTTGGCGTAGATCTTGTCTACCGCATCCTGCCACCAGAGTAGGCGCATCAGGCCGATCTTAGGGTCGGACGCCACGTCCATGGCTCTAGACGTCTCAACGTTGAATGCGCGCACGGCGAAGGCCGCCCTCCGCATGGCCGGCGGGAGGTGGAGGAGGCAGAGGTAGTGATGGTAGTCGTAGGTGCGCACTTGCTGCACGCAGTGGGAGAAGGCCGCCTTGATGCCACGGGACGCGCGACCGCCGCCGCTCATCTTCTCCTCGTCGATCGGCGGCGGAAGTGAACGCGACCGTGGGGGATTCGATCTGGTCGGCGGTCGCCTTACCTCGGCAGCTCTTGTTTTCCGGCGCTCACTTCATGTCGGCCGCACGTTTTATGAGGTACGCTCGATTTGCTGAAGTTAATTACTATTTCAATTTGCTGAAGTTAATCTGGCTGAGTTTGTTTCCGGAGTGAGGTAAAGTGAAGTTTTTATTTATTTATAGTTATTTGTGATTTTTGACGTAATATAATTATTATTATTTATTTATTTTATTTTATTATAATTATTGTTGACTAAAGCGTTAATAGATAGATATAAAAAAATTAAACATGAAAGATAGTTAAACGCTTTCCCTTAAATATCCAAACAGTTAAAAATTACAAAAAAAAAAACTTAATAAATGACAATAAACAAGAAGAAAGATACAATGTAAGTAACAAAGAGGGATAACGATAATATAAATAAAAATAATGTTGAAAATACAAATAATAGATGTGAGAAATGATAATGACATAAATAGTAAACAAAAGAGATAATAATGATACAATTGATAAATAAAAAGGATAATGGTAATACAAGTAATAAATAAAGAGACAATGATAATACAAGTAATAGATAAAAAAGATAGTAATTGTGTAAGTAGTAAATAAAAAGATGATAATAGCATGAACAATAAGTAAGAAGAATGATAATAATTTGAGTGATAAATGGAAGGATAATAATGATATAAATGATAAACAAAAGAAAAGATAATAATATAAGAAAAAGACAACAATAATACAAGTAAAAGGATAATGATAATATAAATAATAATAAAAAAGATAATACAGCGTGAATAATGAATGGAGAAACGATAACGACACGAATGATAAATAAAAATAATAATAATTTAAATAATGAGTAAAAAGATGACGATATTATAAATGATAAATTAAAAAAAATACTATATAAATGATAAATAAAAAAGATAATTATGAGAAAAATAATATAAAAAAAAGAAAACGATTGTGTGGTAATCAAAAGAGATAAATTACAGTACACGTGGAGAGAAATGGTATCCACCATTTTGGTTTCCTTATTGCGCACACGATGCCGTCGCCGACATCTGCAGCCGTCGACGGCCTTCTCGGCAACGCCCGCCCCTTCCTTCGCGGCGAACTGGAGGCCGTGGACCCTTCCCTCCCGGAATTCGTTTCGGTTCTCCGCTCCGTCGGCGCCGGCGAGTGCTGGCACAAGCACTGCTCCTTCCTCGCCCACCTCCTCGACGTCTACCGCGTGCTTAAGCTCTGGTCCGTCCCCGATGCCGTTGCCCGCTGCGGCCTCTTCCACTCCGCCTACTCAAACTCCTACGTCAACCTCGCGATCTTCGATCCGTCGAAGTCCCGATCTGAGGTCCGTAGCCTCATCGGCGCTCCTGCCGAGCGGTTGGTGTACCTCTTCTGCGTCGTGAACCGCCAGACCTTGATCCACGACGAGATCCTCTTCAGGTACGGGGAAGATGGGGAGCTGGCGGAGCACGTCAGGGAGGCGGCGAGGGGAGGCGGTGAGGTTGTTGTGGGAGCGGAGGAGGGATGGAGGAGGAAGATCAACGATGTGGTTCCCCGGTCCGGTCTGGTAGTGCGACACATCAAGACTGGGGAGGCGGTGAAGCTGTCGAGGAGGATCGTGGCGACCTTCTTGCTGATGACGATGGTGGATTTCAGCGATCAACTTTTCGGCTGGCAGGACGAGCTCTTCGAGAACTCCGAGGGGAAGCTTGATTTCGCGGGGAATAACCCTAAGGCCCTTTGGCCCGGGAACGGCAAGCCGGGGCTGTGGATGAACTCCATTTCAAGAATGGGGGCTGTCTATTACTTGATAGCGAAGGAAGAGGAGAATTACATGAGAGATCGGAGGATGGAGGGCGCCGCCGCCGATGAAGATAGGGATGAGGATTTGGAGCTTGTGATTCCACCCGTGTTCCAGAATTGTACGAGGATCGTGGGTGTCCTGGATCAGATTGCTGCAAGGGACCTGTATTGGGAGGCAATGTGTTGCGGAGGTATTGGTCAGGAGTTGCTGGAGAAGGCAGAGGGGTTGCTGACCCAGAGCATCGAAAAGAATCCATTTGCGGCGGAACCGAGAGTGGTGTTGGCCAACGTGTATCTGGGGATGAGGAGGTTTGGGGAGGCGGAGGAGGAGGCTGAAAGGGGGCTGAGGCTCTTGCTGGAGTGGGGGAGCTGCTGGGACTTGAGGATGCCATGGGAGGGATGGGTGGCTTGGGTGAGGGTGCTTCTCATGAAGGCCAAGGAAAAGGACTGGCCTCAAACTTCTTGGGAAATCCTCAGCCTTGGGCTGGTCAGGTAAGTAATTCCTCCTTCCACAGTGTTATCATCCTCTACTATTTGGATGCTTGCATGCTTCTAAGTATCAAAAGCAATTTGGATCTGCCAAATTGCTTCTTATGCTGGACCTGTAGATTGGTTTAGGACTAAATGCTGCACCATTTGCTAAATAATTGCTACTTATGTTTGCATGCTTCTAAGTATTACAAGCAATTTGGATCTGTCAGATTGCTTCTTATGTTGGATCTGTATATTGATCGTGTACTAACTGTTGCATTATTTGCTAAATAACTGCTACTTATGTTTGCATGCTTCTAAGTATCATAAGCAATTTGGATCAGCCAGATTGCTTCTTATGTTGGATCTGTAGATTGATTCTAAACTAAATGTTGCATTATTTGCTAAACAATTGCTACTTATGTTTGCATGCTTTTAAGTATCATAAGCAATTTGGATCAGCTAGATTGCTTCTTATGCTGGATCTGTAGATTGATTCTGAACTAAATGTTGCATTATTTGCTAAATAACTGCTTCTTATGTTTGCATGCTTCTAAGTATCATAAGCACTTTGGTTCAGCCAGACTGCTTCTTATGTTGGATCTGTAGATTGATTTTGAACTAAATGTTGCATTATTTGTTAAATAATTGCTACTTATGTTTGCATGCTTCTAAGTATCATAAGCAATTTGTATTTGCCAAATTGCTTCTTATTCTGGATCTGTAGATTGATTCTAAACTCAATGTTGCATTAATTGGTAAATCATTGCTGCTTATGTTTGCATGCTTCTAAGTATCATAAGCAATTTGGATTTACCAAATCGCTTCTTATGCTGGATCTGTAGAATGATTCTAAACTAAATGTTGCAATAGTTGGTAAATCACTGCTGCTTTTGTTTGCCTGCCTCCAAGCATCAAAAGCAACTCAAATCTGCCAAATCGCTTCTTATGCTGGATCTGTAGATTGATTCTAAACGAAATGTTGCATTAGTTGGTAAATGACTGCTACTTATGTTCTAATAATACATGACCATTGAATGTGACCAAGAGAGAAGGGCAAGTACGGCTAAATATGAGTACATCATTATGTGACTATTATTGATGTTGTTAAAGACCAAATCCTCCAAGTAATTGCTACATGGAAGCAGTTCCAAACCCATTAGACAAATTTAAAGAAATTCTATGGCAGCAATCTTTGAGAGGATCTGACAAATAATGTTCATAGATACAAAAGTTGGGTCATCAAGGGAAACAGAGAAGGAGATGTAGTTGGTAATTCCAGGTGCTTCAGAAAATGAACATAATGTAGTTGGTATTCGAGTTTGCCAAGAGGAAAGAAATCTTCAAATGTTTAAGGTGTGTTTGTGTATGTGAAATTAGTTAAAAATAAATTAACAAGAATTCATATTTTAAGTGGAATTAAATTAGGTGGAAATAAATTTAATGCAGAGGTATTTATGTACATCTTAGAATTGAATTGGATAAATTCTAGATGATTTATACCTTATGAGTTTAAATTTCATTTCTATCTTAAATTAAAAAGTGAGTATTATCGATGGAAATAAATTGAATTCAATTCTACTAGCATAAATAAATGATCTATGAAAAATAAATTTATTTCAATTCAATTCCACAAACTTAAAGTTAAATTTTGAACAAAAACCATTCTTATGAAGTTTTCCTTTTTGGATAGGATGTTTTCACAAAATAGGTGGGATTAATGGGGGCATTTGTTTCACACTTGGGGTTAGTGCTGCTTTGGAGTGAAATTGCATGTAAAGTGGTGTTTGTGTTTTTGAAATTAATGTGAAATTATGTGAAATGATAGAAAATAATAGTTAAATTTTTTATTATTTTTTATTAATTCTAAAAGTACAAATGTTACCTAAGTATAGCTTTATAACACAGTGACTTCAACGGACAGGACTTGTTGCAATGTTGCCCCGTTATTGTGTGGGTTATTGTGTGGAGTTGGATTTTCTCCTGCCCTGAATTATAACGTACATGGACATTTTTAACGTGAGATTATTATTTTCAATATACTTCTATGTGTGTGCCTCATTTATTAAATTATTTTATATAATATTTTACATGTAACATATGAAAGTTGACTTTGATTTTGTAGATTTTATTTTATTAAAATTAATTGACTGATAGATAAAAACTTATTAGTGATACAAGAGTTTCAATTTTATTCATCATTTTTGAGAGATAGGATTTAGTTGTACACTTTGAAAATTTGAGAAATAGAAATTTAAGAAAAGGAAATGAAATTTGTTTTTAACATGGTTTGTGTATGAAAATTAGAAAATGAATTTTGTTTAAGACTGTTTAAAAATATTTAAAAAGTTTGCTCAGTGAAAAAAATTAATATAAAAAAGTTTATAATTTTTTATATTTTAACATTTTAAATATAATTTTACATTTTTCTTGTAATCACAAGTTTAACAATTATTGAATGAGATTAAGACACATAAGTTTAGGAAAGTATATTATGATAAATTTTTTGTTAATTATAAGAATTTTTATGACTAAATAGGTGAGAAATGATAGAAAAAATTTATATTGTATTGATGAAAAAATTTAAATTTTTTTGGAATGCACAAATACTTGAAAATTTGAAATTTTTTTCAAAAATTTTCTGTAGGCATCATTTACTTTCTTTTACTTTTAATTTTTAAAAGTACTCTTATTTTTACGATAATATTTATATTTTTTAATTTATTTTTTTTATTATCAAAATTATTATTATTTATCTTAAAATTATTCACGTACAAATCATTTATTCTCGTAAAATAAGATTTGGAACGATCCTAAAGATTCAACGAACCCGGTAAGATTATTTTTGTCAACGAATTGTGTGCATCAAAATGTTTGAAAAGGAAGGAATGTGCAGAAAGAATCAAACATATGAGAGGTACATGTGTGGTCACACCACCAGACAACACCACCAGGAGATAAATGATATGGTAATAAGGTGGAGGATCATAGCCTGAATTTGAAG
The DNA here is from genome assembly GCA_024699675.1 of Amphibolis antarctica. Lineage (NCBI taxonomy): Eukaryota > Viridiplantae > Streptophyta > Magnoliopsida > Alismatales > Cymodoceaceae > Amphibolis > Amphibolis antarctica. Next base: position 49,009 of record JAMKPZ010001215.1, read on the forward strand.
TTGCAGTCGCTGCGTTTGATGCTGATGGGTTGGTTTGGAGACAGGGCGTTGAGGAGCAAGTGGCATCGAACCAGGGGCCTGAACTTGAAGAGCTTCAGGGCGCCGAGCTTCAACCGGACGGGCACCTTCCCCCGGAAGTCGATGGGGACGGACCCCGAGCTCTGGGCCGACTGCAGCTGGGAGCGGAGGCGGGCGTCGATGCGGGTGCTGCCGGTCATGAGGAGGTGGAGCACGGTGGTGTTGTGGTGGCCCTGGTAGAACTCCGGCAGGCTGCCCTGGCACAGCTCCGTGTCCTTGAACCACACCCTCAGCCGGCTTCCGCCTAAGTAGTATATTCCGACCCTGCGGTTGGGGTTGGTGGCCGTGACCGTCACGTTGAAGCTGGCGGTGACGGTGAGGTTGGGGTCGACGGTGAAGTTGGGGATGGTGATGCGGTCGACGGAGTAGTGTGGGATCTTGGGTTTGAAGATGAGGTAGAGGACGCCTGCGGCGATTCCGAGGAGCACAAGGAGGAGCAGAGCCAAGCACAGCGACCAGCACACGCACCTCCTGAAGCAGCCGCCTCCTCCCCCCCGCCGCCGCTTGGGTGGTCTGGAGGGGCCCGCGACGGGGATGGTACGGCGGAGGGGTGGAGGGTGCCCCGCCTTGTCCCACGACCTCTCGGTGCCGCGGGTCATCAACGGCGCCGTGGGCTGCAGCCTCTCGCCGGCCTCCACGTCGGCGGCCACCGGGTGGATCCTCTGCTGCTGCTCCCCCGCCATGCTCGATCGGATCTCCGTCCTCCGCTGCTGCTGCCGACGACACCAGGCTCTTCTTGCAATCCAATTACCCAACACCTCTGGGTCTTGTGTGCGAATAAATAAAGGCGGCCGTGGACGGGGGTAACGGTGGCGGTGGCGGTGGCGTGGCGGCGAGTGCTGTTGACCTTTTTCTCTCGCCGGTGATCGTGTGGGTCCACTGACGAATCGTGATATTTTTTCCTCCCGGGAGACGTGTCTCAGGTCGCACCTAACGCGCCGTCGTCGACACGGGGTGACCAGAAGGCGGCGTGGAAAATGACAGCGCCTTTCAGACGAAGCTATTTTCAAAAAAAAACATTATTATTTTTAAGTTAATTTTGCCACGTCACTGATATTTTAAATTTAAGATTATAACATTTTATTTGATAATGATGTACCTTTACTTTAACGATTACAATTATGTTTATTGTAGAGGTAGAATTAAGTTAGGTGAGATTTACAATTTTTAAGAAATTATATTATTTATGATGTAAATGTTTTGATATAAATTTTAGTGTAAAATGTTAAAGTTATTTGATAAATGTTATTATAGATTATTACAGTGTATAATGAAAAATTAAAGTGTACAGTGAAAAACATTTAGCCAAACAAAACCTGAGTATGTTTGGTTAAGATTTTGTTTATTTATGGGATAATTATTATATACATTTATTTTTTATTATGTATCATAACATTTTGTAATAATAATTACCAAGTAATTTTAACTTTTTATACTTAAAAATCATATCAAAATAATTATATTGTAAATTGTGTATATTCTAAAGCAATGTGAATCTCACTTTACTTACTTCTACCTTTTAAACAAATACATCTTAATGGGTGAGGTTTGATGAGATGAGATTTACATTTTAAAAAAAATTATACGATTTACAATGTAAATTGTTGATATGTTAAAATTGTTTGATATATATTAATATATACAATTAAGGTGCATACCTCTTAAACCAACAAAGCTTACGATGAACTAGAATTGAGAGTAGAGGTGTATTTGATATCAAAGAGTTTTAGGTTTTGTTTGTTTCTACGTTTTTCACTGTGTACCTTTATTTTTTGTTATGAATCGTAACTATGTAAAGTAACATTTATCAAACAACTTCAACATTTTATACGAAAAAAATACTAAAATACTTATATCATAAATCGTATAATTTCTTAAAAATGTGAATTCCACTTTACCTAATTCTACCTCTTAAATAAACACATTTAACTTTTCACAAACTTTCGTGTATCATTATTATTGTATAAATTCTTATACACAAACTTCTATTTCACAATTTACAATGCAATTTTAACATTATTTGTAAAATTACTTTCAACTTTAACATTTCACAATTATTGAAGTTAGAATACTTTGTAAATAATTATTTAATAAATAATCTTATAAAATATTACGATATACAGTTAAAAAAAAACGTAACTACTTGTTGTAAACGGTTAGGGTCGAAGTCTTCTAATTTCAATATATTAAGACTTCATTTGGTAACGAAGTTTACAAAAATTTATATTACATAGAGTATATATTTTAACAAATAGTGTAATAAAAGTAGATGTTTTTACAGTAACTATCAAAAGAAAAATAGAAAGAGATTTTTTTAACTTGAGAATTTTGTAGACCTAAAAGAAGTGGACTCTAAGTTCACTTAATTTATTAACTTTACTAAACAAAGCCTAAAGTTACGTTTATTTGGTTGAAGAACAATACTGTATCACACAATACACGTGATTAATGATACAAAAGTTAATTCACAACAAACTCTAAACAAATTGAACTCTAACTTTAACTAATAACTCTAACTAATTCCAATTACTGTACAAAAGTTGCAAAAAAATGCAACCGCTTTGTTTGATGGTCAATATTTGTTTAATATAAGTGAAAATCTTATAATTTATTATAAGAAACAATTCATACTTTTATTTCTACATACATACAAACATACATACATACATACATACATACATACATACATATATATATATATATATATATATATATATATATATATAAGAAATAATTCTTCAAGAAATTCTAGAAGACTTGTTCCTTCAAGATTATATAATTTGAAAGGGAAATTTAAAAGGTTGGTAGAACAAAGGAGAACACAAACTTTGACCACTAGTTAAATAACTTATAATTAGTTGTGCTTATATTGATTTTTTCTTAAAAGTTTTCAAATTTTGTCAAATTGGTTTTGGAATAAAATTCCTACCAAACTCAACTCTGACTAAGATAAAAATTTTGTGTTCTAAAATTCCATAGAAGCGAGAGAAATGGTCTACCAAAGGATCCAATTAGTCAGGTTGTAATGTGTTTGGTAGACCATGAAGGTGATCTACAATGACAATCATGACATTATCTATTGGTAGGGCTAACTCTTTCTATACACTTCTTAATTTAGTCATAAGACTCTCTCCTAAACCCTAAACCTTAGGAGGGTTTGTATCGACAGAATTGAAAAGAATTGAATTGGAGAGAATTCAATTCCGTCCAATTCAACTATTTGTGTGGATTTTCACTGACGAAATCTAATTCCTTCATGGAATTGGGTGGAATTCATTTAAAAGAGGGTTCGAAATTCAATTTCGACCTCCTCTTATGAATTGGGCGGAATTCATTTAAAAGAGGATTCGAAATTCAATTTCGACCTCCTCTTATGAATTGAACGGAATCTCTTTGTCCGCCCTCTTTTTGTGAGTCATCTTGTAGCTTTTGCATTTTTAAAAAGGTCAATAGTTAAATTTTAAAATATATTAAATTTTTACTATTTTTAAAAATAAAAATAATTTTAATTTTGTTTAATTCTGTTATATGCACAGACACTAAACTTTTGAATTTTATTCAATTCTACGATTGCACAAACACCTCTTTATTGAATTCAATTATATCCAATTTAATTCTGATTGAGAAATGAATTCTTAATAATTCATTTTCATCTAATTCTATGTACACAAACGGACCCTAAGACTCGATCTTAATTATCGATCTCCACGATCTTTTTCAATGTGGATTGGTTTGTTTTGTTGCATCCACAAGGCCCAACCCACAAACCTCTTCAAGCTTTGATCATGAGTAATAGTTCCTCGATCATCTTCCTCTAACTTTGATACCAGATTGGTGCAATCTAGTTCTCGTGGGGATTGTTAGTAGATGCTAAGGGTCTGTTTGTGCATCAATAATTGGATGAAAATGAATTAACGTGAATTAAATTCTTAAGTAGAATTGAATTAGACAAAAATAAATTCAATACAAGGGTATTTATATACCTCTCAAATTTGAACAGAATTGAATTAAAAAAATATCATTGACCATCAATTTACATCTACAAAACTAATTGTAGATCTACCGATCATTCTACTTTCTTTTATAACATATGAACTGGTTTTAAGCAATAGTACAAATATCTTAAATGAAAAGATTAAAGTTGAATTAAACTTAGGGTGTGTTTGAAAACAACCTTTTTTTGGATAGAGCTAAAGCTGAAGTTATCTTCACAAATGGATCGACTTGGAATTACATAGTAATTTACGTGATAAAAGTTTATATATTAGAATTTATGCAATAATATATAATGACGTTAGAAGTGATTTTAGAAATGATAAAAAGTTGAAAACAAACAATCTTAATATATCATCTATTGTGCAATATTGCAACTTAAAAGTAATTGATAATAAGCGAAGAATCTAGCCGCATATTAAGTCATCCCTCACAAGATTATTGAAAAAATGATGAATATCATATATTAATAGCGACAAAGTCTCGTATTTGTCACTAGCTATAAGATGCTTATAGTGACATATGACCTTATTTTTAGTGATGGATGATATCACTATTAATAGTAATGAATTGAATACACCTACGGTAATACATCTGTAATTGACAAATAGTGACAGATTTAATAATACATTTGTCACTAAAAATTGATTTTCTTATAGTGTTCTATCAGATAAAAGATTAGTTTTTTGTGTGAGTGTAGTAGTTGATCTACTCATTTTCATCTCACCCACTCAATTATATATTGTTGAATAAAGTAACAATCATATAAACAAAGTTTTCTTTTAATAATAATAATAATTTATTATTCACATAAATTAGAATCTTTAGGGTAACTTAATAATTAATAAACCCTAAACCCTAATCTTTACTAAAGTTACAATCATCTTTACATTTGAGATATTGGAGTTGCTCACTGCCAACCATCATTTTTTGAAATGTTGTTCTAAGTATTGAAAGGTTCATTCATGTATATGTTCATGAATGAGTTAACCCACGAGTAGCTTTTTTCAATTCCTAAAATCATTTTCAATGTCATTATTACTGTACTTCAACTTCATTCATGAAACTTGTTTCAGCTTCAACTTTTTTCAACTCTTGAAGATGAAAAAAGTTACTCGTGAATGCACCCTTAATTTAACGAGAAGTTGATCTTCTCACTTGTTTTCTCTTGTTGTGTTGTTCGCCATTGTATCTTGAGATTAATCATGAATATGTTAAAAAAATTTCATAAAATTGTATTGTTCGCTACTCAAAGCATTGTTAGGACATTTACAAGAAAATGAATCCTCATAGAGAGAGTTGAGAGGTTAAGTAATTAAGCAGTTAAAGGTACTAATCACTTCATTAAACCTATCCAGGCACTAATAATATAGATAAA